>CM050174.1:64545901-64608401 GCA_027410445.1 Discoglossus pictus
AACCATGCTATTGAACGTAGCATTTGCGAGATTGAACATGATCGATGACGCAAGGCCGTAACTCCCGGTTAGAAACAGCCAATGGAATGTGGGTCTGATCGTGACTCGTGGTTCAAGCCCGTGGGACTTTGAAATCCAACCTCCATTTTTCATTGAAGTCCTACGGGCTTGAATTATGAGATACGATCGGACCCACAGTCCAGATATAATGCAAAATTGATAAAGCCGTAAATATACAGTATATTCTATTACATGCAAGTTCCATTATATGTATTAACACATTGATTGCAGAAATCGATATAAAACGGAAATCAAATATCAAATAAAGTATTTTTGTGAGCCGATTTGCGGGCTTGAGAATGTTGTGCTATTAATTCTAAGACCTAACAGGCTTGGAGGGGCATTAATTGCGATTTACACTCAATCGGAGCCCGCAAGAAGGCGCCAATTGAATTGCAAATTAAGTTACGGCCTCCATTTCCGAGCCTGGATCTCCTGAATGCCTCAATTGAATAGGGCTCATAGATTGGGGAAGGGTGAAGGCTGGGTATCGTTGGTTTGTTGAGAGGAGGGAGTGTGTGAGCTACATTGAGAAGAAAATTTATTTTGAACATTTGCAATCCTATGTTTAAAATCCTCAGCTGTGAGACAGGGGGCAGGAGGTGAGAGTGGGAGGAGGAAAGTGTTGAATGTGGCGAACAAACATTTGGAGTTGGAGGAAAGTTTTAATATTATTGATGAGAAATAGCTCTGTTTGGCCAGGAGCGCCTCTGAATGTAACAGATTTGGGAATGGACCATTGTGGATGCGAGTGAGGGCATCTGCTTGTGGTTATGGGAGCATGAAGAGTCATGTTGTACTGTGAAGTGGTAGTGTCAGGGCAGGTGAGATCGGTGAGGGGGCTGAGAAGGGGTTGTAGCACAATGGAAAGATGTTGTGGGTTAAGTGCTTGCAAGTTTCTATCTGCAATGGTGGCTGTTGTTAAAGAAGGCAAGTGAGAGGAATGTGTGGTGAGATTGAAGGTTAGGTGACAAAGTTGGAGGACATTTTTAAAAATAAGGTCAAGGGAGTGTCCATCATGGTGAGTTAAGGAATCTGTCGATTGTGAGAGGCAAGAGGTATGTGAAGGTAATTCATTGGTAGCCAGGGAGGTGGGAATGTCAATCCCAATGTGGAAATCACTGAGAAATCGCCAATATTGCAGAGGAGATCAAAGGAGATCTAAAATGGTTGAACTTGATGAACTAAAAGTCTTTTTTAAACCTTAATTACTATGTAACTATGTAATAATATAAGAATGAGTGAAGGAATGTTGGAGGAGAGAGATTGAGTGAGCCAGGCGTTAAAATGATCCAGAAATGGGCAGGGTAATCCAGGTGGGCAATAGATCACAGCAATAAGTAGAGCAATTGATGAGAAGAGGCGGATATTGTGAACTACAAAAGATGAAAATTGGATGGAAGGAATAGGGGGTATGGAGGGAAATGTGAAGTGATAGAAAAGCACCATCTTGTTTGTTCCCAGGTCTAGGTGTGTGACTGAAGTAAAAGTCATTTCAGTATTAAGTTATGTGGTTTTTACTGTTTGCTGCCCTACAGGCTTAACGGAAGAGGTATATTTTCTGCAGCAAGCAGAAAAATAAGTAAGAGTGAGAGGAGATGGGAGTGGGACTTACAGAAGAGTTTCAGCTCACACAAATCAAACTGCTATTTTTATAAATTCCGAATTGCAATCCTATTATTCCTCATGTACTGTGTCCACAACTGTGTGTCTGTGATAGTGGTGCTAACACCAACAGCGCCACAAGCCGCCTATTGGCACTTTAACAATGCTTTGTTTAAGGACCAGGGGCTCGTGACATTGGACTGGAGGGGTTGCAAGGGAGACTTTGCAAGGTTAAAACAGTGGTGGGACGTGGGCAAGGTTCATTTGCGACTCCTATATATCTGTACTAATCAGATGTCCATGAGGAAGCATTGGGACGCGAAACGCGAGTGTCAACCTGTCCTGTCCCACGATTGTGACATCACTGGTAGCATTTGGTGTTTTTTGATGCACACGAGGCTTGTGCAGCCTTTGCAATTGCATCTACAAATTATAAGTGATGCGTTTTTCCATCTGATACATTTATGCTGCTTGTATTATCTTTAAATGTATATCTGTACTAATATAACTGAATAATACAATTGATTTCATATTTAATATATTATTTGCACTTAGCATATTTTGCACATATGGATAAATAGCAATATACCCTTTTCTGATACATTCATGCTGCTTGTAATATTTTGAAATATATATCTGTACTAATACAATAGAATATTCTAATTGATTGTATCTGTTATATAATATTTGCACTCAGCATTTTTGCACAGACAGATTAAGAGTAATATACCTTTAAATAACCTTTGGCTTTTGTATTTTCTTATAATAGTATTTCTATATATATATCAATTGTTTCACAATATATGCACTAGTCAGGCTTATTTACATTATATTATCAGCACAATATCAATAGATGCTGCATTAACAGCAATCTGCAGTGCATTTACATATACATTATCCTTTTATAAGATATCTTTATGCTTTGTCTAGGAATCTAATGTTATGTAATTTATATCATGAGCACTTTATTTGCACCTATGCAATCACAAAAGGTGATAATACATCTAGTTTAGAGTAGGTAAGCTCTTCATCACAAACAGGTTAGGTCGGTAATTGGTGGATCCCCAGTTCCACCATCAGTAATAGTTTATTTAGCATTTTTTCTTTCTTTTCACATTTACATTTTATTTCCTAGACAGTGTATTTAGATTAGTATAAAATAAGTAAATGGTGGGCTCCGCTACCACCAAGTTTAGATCAGGTAATTAATCACAAAAACTGTCTCACAAAAATTTGTGTTTAAAGTATAGTACAGATAACAAGATACTGATATAATACATATAACCAGTGATTGTCCTTGCCTAATTTTTAAATGTTTTAAAATATGCATTGTGGATTGATTTTGTGAATAAATTATGAACTTTTACTGAATAATTTTCTTGTCAGTTCACTTAAATTATTCTGCTCATTACTGCTCATTATAACTATGGATGGTATACAGGTGTGGATATATAGGTGTCCTTTTTTCTTCTGTGTTTTCAATATATCTTTACACTTTTCCACTCCTGTTGGTACATACAATATATATACTTAGATATTTACCTTTGCAAGTTAGAATTTTAATAATTTAAAAATTTACATGGTACCGCCTCCCCACTTTATACTGGCCTTCATTTATATATACCCCTGCTATATAATCCAGAAGTAGGGTCTCCGTTATCTCAGTCCCCCAGTATCATCTGCCACCTTAGGCAGGCACGGTTGATACGAGTCAGGGATCTCCAGGACTACGATCACTCTGATTGCTCCAGGAAATTAAGAATGCCATCTCCCCCGACTCTTGCACCTTCCTTCACGGGGCGTTGCAAGCCGGAGTGCCACATCCACCTTCTAACACCCCTGCTCCGGCTGTTTGCATTGGACACAAGTCACGTGTTTGCCCTCAGGCTCCTCCTGTCCCCATCCTCTCAAGGTTAAGGGACATACCCTCGGCATACTTTCGTGGCATGCAGAGGAAGAGCTTGTATTCTCTCGTGCTCCATACAGTGCACTTCCTTGCCCTGGGACTTGAGTTGGAGAGTGCTCCATGGTGCACTGAGCACGAGAGAGTACTTAGCTAATTTCACGGACTCTCCCTCCACTTGTCCATTTTGTGGCAAGGGAGAGTCCGTGTATCATATTTATTTTAGTTGTGCCAGACTGCAGCCCCTCGTGTCACTCTTGAGGGGCCTCCTCCTACAGTTCTGGCTGCATTTCTCCCCACATATTTTTATTTTTGGCTGCCCAGTGTCCCGGGGCACTAGGGCCAGGGACCTCCTCATCAACCTGCTCCTGGCTTTAGCCAAGCTAGCTATATATAACTCCATTGTCACCTGAGGCCATGTTCCGGGCACTGGTGCGCTCCCTTATCCAGTCAGAGTACCACCTGGCTTTGTCCACTGGGGGAATAGATGAGTTTGTCTCCCAGTGGGCTGTAGATGGTGTACTCTGCTCGGTGTCCCCCCATCTGGCATCCTTTAGTCTCACACTCCTAATTATGATTTTGTTTTGTTTTACTGTCTAACCATTACTTTTTAACTGGACATATTCCTCCACACCACCAGGTGGGGATGTGAGAAACTATGGGTTGGCTCTATAAAAGGGCCAAGCTATAGCAAGTCCATAGAATATACTGTGTCCACTTCTGATATTATATATATATATATATATATATATATATATATATATATATATATATATATATTAGTTAATTCATAACAGAAATTAAATAAACAAACATTGTAAGCCTTAAAGGAATATAAAAAGTATTTAAGCGAATATCTTACATATAAATGATTATGGTATTGTCATAGGGGATTCCATCTTAGTCTGTTTGTCTGTCCGTAGGTTAAGGAGGGGGGTTATCCTAAGTGGGCTGACTTTTCCATTGTTTTATTGAGTTTTATTTGAAGAGGAAATTTACAACAGAAATTAATAGAAACATTCAGCCTTATTAAATTGCGATTCAGCAAATTTATTAGGGCTCTTTATAAGCACATAGTATATTTTTTTAACAGAAGTTTTTACTTATATATGCTATGTGCTTATATAGAGCCTTTTAAATTTGCCGAATCGCAATTTAATAAGGCTGATAATCTGAATCCTGATTTCTCCCACTCATCTCAGATGCATTTAGGAACATAGAAGAGATTTCTGTCATTAAACCAAAATTGAATGAAATTGTTTTCAACTGAAGACTGTAATTTATTTTAAACTGTGTGGTCCTTTAAAATACTTTAATTGTTTTCTCATGTACTAGCAGCAAAAAAATATGCATTAGGTAATCCACACAGGACATCATCAATGTGAGTATATATATATATATATATATATATATAGTACATCTGTGTTCACATTTGAATGTCTAAAGCAAGTTAGAAAGCCTGCTTCAAGCACAGAATTCCGAGAAAAACAGTTATTACACTGCATTTTGGGAAGCTGAGCTGGGACATGCAAATGTGCCCACAAATGCCTCGCCCTTCAATCCTTAGCCATTTTCAAACATGGCTTCCTTTAAGTTTATGACTGCTGTATTACTCAGCTTTAAAGCAAAGTCAAGACTGCATTTTACACAAGCTGAGAATCCGATTCATGTATATCTGTTTCAAGCTTACTGGCTATCATCAGCATGGAGCGGGATCTCAGCTTGTGTTGTGGACTTTATGAGTAGGTAGTTCACCACAACAATCATTTATAATATGGTGGGCAAAAGAGCGATAGAAGCCTCCAGGGGGTAGAGAGACAGGGGAGGGAGAGAGAAGGAAGGAAGGAGAGAGAGAAGGAATGAGGGAGAGAGACAGAAGGAGTGAGGGATAGGGTGGGAGAGGGACATGGGGAGAGAGATACTGGGTGTTGGGAAACAGGGGGTAGAGAGACAGGGGAGGGAGAGAGAAGGAAGGAGAGAGAGAGAAGGAATGAAAGAGGGAGACAGAAGGAGGGAGGGAGGGAAAAGGAGGGAGGGAGAGACAGAAAGAGGAAAGAGTGAAGGATGGAGGGAGAGAGAGGAAAAGAGGGAGAGAAAGTGACATAGGGCACAGAGACAGGGCTTAAAGACAGAGAGACGGCGCAGAGAGAGAGAGAGAGGGAGAGAGCGCACAGAGAAAGAGGGAGAGGGCGTACAGAGAGAGAGAGAGAGAGAGGGAAAGTGAGCTCAGGGAGAGAGAGGGCACAGAGAGAGAGACAGAGCCCATCAAATATTATACCATCATTTATGATGGGCAAACGACTAGTGTATATATATATATATATATATATATATATATATATATATATATACCATTATCTACAATATATAATTTAAATTCTTATTAAAAAAAACATAAACCCCTTTTTAAAAAAGTAATTTGGAAATACAACATATTTTGTTCTGAGAAACTATGATATCTTTATGTTCAGTCACAAAATAACATACTTTTGTTATTAATATTTTAGCTGTTTCAGGCAACATGAAAGGAGGCAGTACACACAAACATGGGAGATCACACAGAGTAACACCAGCAAAAACTGAAGGAGCAACACCAGTAGTACAAGCAGCACCAGAACCACAAGCAGCACCAGACCCACCAGCAGCACCCGCAGCACTAGCAGTACCAGCACTACAAGCGCGACCATCAGCACCAGAAGTACCAGCAGCACCACCTAGTGGTGGTGGTGGGGATGTAGTTGGAGGTTTGGGTGGTGGATTGCTTGGTGGAGGAAGTGGTGGAGGAAGCAGTGGTGGTCTTCTGGGTGGTGTTCTTGGTGGTGGAAATGGAGGAGGTCTATTGGGAGGCGTTCTTGGTGGTGGACAAGGCAATGGCGGTGGTCTACTTGGTGGAGTACTTGGTGGTGGTGGAAATGGAGGCGGTGGGCTTCTTGGTGGAGTACTTGGGGGTGGTGGTAATGGAGGCGGTGGTGGAGGTGGGCTTCTTGGTGGAGTACTTGGGGGTGGTGGTAGTGGAGGCGGCGGTGGTGGAGGTGGGCTTCTTGGCGGAGTACTTGGTGGGGGTGGTGGAGGTGGGCTTCTTGGAGGTCTGCTGGGAGGTGGTGGTGGTGGTGGGCTCCTTGGAGGACTTCTTGGTGGTGGAGGAAATGGAGGGCTGCTGGGTGGATTGCTTGGTGGAGGAGGCCTGCTTGGAATACTTGGCAATGGAGGCCTTCTTAGCACTGTACAAGGAATTACTGGGTAAGTAAATGTAATAGTCACAAAAGTTAATACTTTAATATGACATAGCATTAGAATCATCACTTGCACTGAATTAATTATATAAAGAATAAACCAATCATGTCATGATATTCCTGCTACTAGAACACATTTATATTTAAATCCAAGGTTATTGTCACAGCTACACAGATGTTCTAAGGAGTAAATGTTTTGGTCATCTTCGGACCGGAAAGATCATCCAAAATTTCTCTAAGCCTCTCAATCAAGTACATAAAACCCAATAATTCTTTAGTGCAGTTTACCAAGTTTATATATCCTGAAAGGATCTAAAAACTGGCTAATAAAACCATTTATCTTCCTCCTTAAACTGACACTGAAATCACTGAAATCACAAATTTACTCTAATAAATTTAAAAGTGCTTGTTTTTGAACATTACAACAGTTTTCTGTGATGAATTGTCAATGTTAATGTGTATACAATCAGCATTTGGAACATAGACAGTATTTTTTTTAGTTGTATAAGTAGCCGACTTTTCCATGACATGATTGGTATGCTTGATATAAGCTCGATACATAGACTTGATAATATGTACTTTGTAGACGTTGCACGAAAGCTCTTCAAGACTTTTAATATAATTGTTATTATTGTTTTCTAGTCTACATATTATAGATCTTACACTTCCACAAATCTCTCTGCGGCTTCTGCCGGGAATTGGAGTCCATCTGAACTTATACACCAAAGTAGCCATTAATGGAAATAGGTAAGAGAAAAAAAATAAGTGAGACAAGTGAAAAGTCCTTATGATTATTTGTGAGAAGCCATGCAGAAAATACCATTACTCTTTGATGGAGCTAGACAATGGAGGACCCAAGTGCAAAATAACTTGGGGCCCACTTGTGACTTCTAAATCCACCTCTTGGGGTCAATAAAATGTATGTAGATGATCATATCACCCCCTATGGTGACAGGATTACCTTTCTATAAAGTAATTATCTGTCATCCTCAGCTAACAAAGTAAAATTTCTTATTGACTGCCTTATTGATTTTATTGTTTGCACCTACTGCACCAGCAGTAGCTCCGCTCTTTATATTGTTTTTAAAACTCTGCTCAGTTTCAATTATACAGCAATAGACTACATAGCAAATGGATAAAATGTACCTTAATTGCTGGTCTTTTTCTTTTATAAACATATGTGTATTGGAACTATTTTTACGACTTTAAGCAAATATTGTTTAAATGGAGATTTTATGTTTTTGTTTTGTTTTATATAGTCTCAACTAGGTAACATGACCTAAGCAAGGCCCAGTTGGTATGTGCACATAAGAATTTATACCCAATCGCCCATTAAATATAAAGATTAGACACTAGACACTTCTTGGGAGATAACTGGCAACAGCGTTTATTGGTAAACACAACATGATGTTAAAACCATAACAATAAATAAATAAACATAACCCCAAGGGGAGGAGCCTGGACGGAGACAGTACACTATACGCATGAAGCCTCATCCGGGGCCTACCGTGTTGGAACATCCGTACCACCATAGGGTAGGATCTCACCCATTTTACCAATGTCCCGACGACCCCCCTCACCACCCGCCACTGTGACAACATATAAATAAACTTTTGATAACATATAATATATACTTCAATGATACACCCACAACAACGAGTACTTCAGACAGTAAACAAAATAATCCACAACTTTTCATTATTCATCTTTAGTTTTTTTTTTTCTTTTACAGTAGAACATATACATTCATTTAAACAACAATACTTTAGGGATGGGTGGGCATCTGCTCACATGGCTAGCTGGGGGCAAACTGATGGAAATTGGCGCTAAATGCCTATAAATGGCTCCACCTCCCCCATCTAGCCACCTCCTGCCCTACCCGGTCCTGCAGGGTCGAGTAGTCCCTCCTTCCAACCACAGGCAAGCCTGAGGTGGCCTACGGACCCTTCATACTTGATTTTATATTCCTTATTGTAATTGTGATATAATGTACAGTTCACTCAATTCTAAGAAGTGCCAGATTAACAGATTCTCAGTTTTTGGAGCCTGTCACTTTCTCCCCTTTCACTCTCATGCATGCTGCCATTTTAATATTAAGTAAACTAGTTAAATATTTACACAAAACATTTTTGCCTAAAGAATTCCTTTAAGTAGGGGGGAAATATATGTAGTAAATTGAAAAGTTATTTTTTGGTATAATTCAATGTTGGACTTAGAGATTGCTTGGAGCCGAACTTTTATAAAGTGTCAGTCTCTCAATAGAACTAATTAGAGATTTTATGTACAAACAACATCCCTCTAATTTAAGTAGTAATGTTAGATGAAAAAGTAAATGGCTCCCTCTGCAAAATTCAATATACTAGCCACAAATGAAATGCTTGATTTTTTTTTACTTCCTAAAACATTTGTATTTTTGAGGAAACGTCATTGAAATAAGTATATTATAAATATATAGATTGTTCAGTGGTTCTTTAACCCATCAGGTAAAACTCAACAGCCTAAGTGTTTGGTTATACTGTAGTCATACAATTCAATTTTGAATACTTGAAGTAATGAAATGTAACTTAAACAAAGTCATTATTTTTTTTCTTGTCTGATGGATTTTTTTTTTTAATTTATAAAATCCCTATTTATATAAGACACTAGAGGTCGTAATATTCTCTTGTATGAATTATTATTTGCAAGGAAATTCTTACAGATTTCCTTGGATTATTTAGGCACAAATAAATGTTTACTGTCATTATTTTGATAATTATATAATTAAAAATATTTAGAGGTTTTCTCTAGAACAATGTCATCCCTTTTTTTGCATTTTGGTTGGGGTATTAACTAATATTTGAGTTTGATTGAGGCCTTGTGTAGGAAAAGTGTTAATAAACATGTCTACAGCAATAACATTTTTATTTTCCATTTTATTTATGCATTTCAGTGAAAAATCTCTATTTTCACTAATTACAGCAAGTATATGTACACTTACAACACTGTCAGTTTTTATTTACTGTAGATACCAGATATTCTGACCGACATCTTACTTAGCTGCATTGGTCAGTTAATAATTTTATGAATCATATGGGGATGAAAACAGAAACTTTAATAGTTACTTTAATGTTGTTCAGTCCTTCAGTTGTATCCGACTCTTGGTGACCATATGGATGCAGCCCACCAGGCACATCTGTCTGTGTTTCTAGCTGTGCTTACCCATATGGTTTTCTTGGCAAAGATACTGGAGTGGATTGCCAGTTCTTTCTCCAGTGGACCACAATTTGTCTGACCTCACTGCTATGACCATTATTAGAGTTTTCTCTTTACATTAATTTTAGATTGGATTTCTATTAAAATATGTCATGTTCTAATGAAAACAATGCATTTTCCTACATTCTAGCAAAGAGAGGGGCAATTTATTTCACATTAATGGTGTTCCACAGCAAAATGGTGAAATCACTGCAGGAAAAGTATTAATAGTATCTACAAGTATAATTGGGCATTATTTGCTAGTTTTATAGAGATATAATGGACTATGTATTATTGAAGAAGGTCATGCTCTCCCATTCTAGAGAACTGGCTGAGGTCTGAAGTATCAGAGGTCCATGTGTGGCCCATAGCCCACCTGTTGCCTACCACTTCTTGAGCACAAAAGTGTGCAACAATAGCTATAGCTACAATGTATAAAAGATAAGAGATACCCCAGTCTAAAGATGGTGAAACGCCATCTATCTTCAGTCAAATGTTTGTTCACAAGATAAATAGGTTCTTATGGCTTTCATCACAAGCCTCAACACTGAAATCGCCTCCACTGAATTTTTGTACTGACTCCCTGACTGTTTTAGCCTTTTAGGGTTCCTTGATATTTTGGTGGAGGTAAATATTACCGCTAGAACCAGACTGACCCAGGAGGCATCAGGCGTACCCAGGCTGGTTATTGAGGACTGTCATGCACTACTTGGTGGAATAAATGTGAGACTTTTAAGGGGGTGAGTGACAGCATTTTTTTTCTACTACATTTTTATTCTGCAATAAGTGGATAGAGACTAACTAAAAAATTGAAAGTTAACTATTATAGAGTTAAATCATTGTACAGTTACACCAACTATAATTTAAATTTGTGTGCCTTGTTGCATGGGTGTAAAAAAAAAATATGAGGGGGATTTTTATATGTCTATATGGCAACATATTATGTGTTTATATATATATATATATATATATATATATATATATATATATATATATATATATATAAATTATGGGTTAAAGCTTTAATGGGAAATACATACTGCACTATAGCGCTGTTGCCCTCTAGTGGCCGAATCTGGTGCATGATTGAGTTTCACTTTCCTATTTTTTGTGTATAAAACACCCATCAAAACAGCATTCTCTCAATCCAGTCTTTAAGGTCCAAATCATTTGAATATTGCTGTATAAGCACAGGTAAGCAAATCCAAGTGATTGAACAACTCATTGTTTCCCTTGTTATGAAACAATCCAATATGATATCTTCAATAAAACCCTGCATTAGAGGCTACTGATACCAATGTGAAGCTGGTAATCATTCTGCATTTTCATTTTCTATTAGTAAATCTAACATAATGGCACCCTATAAAAAGTATTGTCAAATTTACTACCCGTATGAATAAGAAGCCTGTGATATGACAATTTACACCTAACATATGTTGTATTTATCTGTGATTGGCCAGTACATTTATGATCTAGTACTTAAAAAATACCATAAAATTCACCAAGTTTCACTTTCATTAATGCAAAGTAGATTCCTGAAGGCTGTGTCACTCATTTCCCATGGGAACATTTGACAGCACAGCCTCAGGAAAACACTTTGGCCCCTATTAAATTGTCCAAATTGTAATTACTGTAGCCTTTAATGTTGCCCACAAAAGCTATTAAATTGGCCTCTTTTCGCTACCCGCACTCTATCTGTGGGTTACAGGCTGAAAAGCAACTGCGGCGGTCAAAATCATAACTCTGACCCATCTAAGCCTTTGATCTTTCAAGCCTGCAAATGTTACAATCGCTAAAATCGCAAATCGCTAATAAATTGCTACTATTACTCAAGCCCGCAATTTCTTTTACACCCGTGAATGGCAAATGTAGTCAAATATCATATGAGTACTCAAGAGAACTTGAAGGGGGTTAAACACTGTAAAAGCAAAAATAAACACACTAGTGTACTTTAAAATACTGGGAAAGTGATGAAAGACATTAGAATTAATTGCACAACAGTCTAAAGCTCGAAAATCTGCAAAAAAATAAATGTATGTGTAATTTTCGTGTTATATTGATCTTGGCAATCAATGGGTTAATTATTATTGTTTATTTATTATTATTGTTTATTTGTAATGCGCCAGCATATTCCGTAGCGCTATACAGGGTTAAGTTCCAGGCAAAGATAATTACAATATTAACAAGCAGCAAAGGATAGAGGTTCCCTGTCTTTGAGCTTAGAATCCAGTGTCCATAGTGCTTCCCCAAAGTATCCTGCAAGATTGAAACCCCCCAAATTTACAATCTAAAGGACACAGCCAATAGTAAATGAGATCCCAAACCGTTAATACATATCATTAAACTGGCATGGACTAAAATAGTAAATTTGTTTATTTTTTTATATTCCAACATTTCTGTATTACGAGACCAATCTCAAATCTGACTTTTGAACGCTAATTAATTGTGATTTAAATGCCATGTTTTACTGAAGCCATGATGGTCTCATTTACTATTGGCTGTGTCTAAATTGTAATTTACGGGCTTATTTAATTGATCATGATCATGCCCTGAAATGCTGCATATGGAAGCATGGCTTACTGTTTTGGATTTCGACCATGTAGTTGCGGGCTTGTTCAATTGAATCGCTCTGTAGTTGCTCCAAATTTCAAGCCCACAACTACAGGCTGTATGAAGGCAACTGCAGGCTTGCAATTTAATGATGGCCTTTGTATCTCATGATAAGCGTAAAGAATGGACCCTATAGAAATTTACATTAGCGAATACTCATTACCCCTTCTATTCCACTAAAGTTCTGCATGCAGTGGACATTTTGCAGTGAAGCTTATACAAATGTGTATAAGCTTTATTTTAAACTGTAAACTTGGCAGATTCATTATTATATAATTTGATCTTCAATATATTTTTAACAGTAGACGTATTATTGTATATGTTTACCCACTATTTTCTTATTTGAGGGTCTAATGTTTATGTATATTTTTTATTTTTTTAATTTCCTTTCACATTTATATAGATTGCTATCTGGAATCTTGGATGGTTTACTTAGTAACCTCCTTCGGAACACCTTACCTGCAGTGGTGAGCAGAAAGACTATTATTTTTCATTTTATTGTTTGTCATAGCAGTTCTAGATGTAAAAATATACTGTAGTTAAGTGTAGCTATGTCTCGATATATATATATATATATATAAATATATATATCACATATATAGGTGTGAGCGTACAAGTTGTTGCTAACGCGTAGCGAGGGCTGCGGGCGAGGGCCTCAGTTGCTGGCATGGAGCGACAAAGGCGCTCGTTGCCAGCAACTGCGACCCTTGCAAAATTTACGTTACAACGCAAACAACACGACCCAACAACCGCGACCCTCGCAAACTTTACCTCGCAACGCAAAAAACATATGACACACATTACCACACATTACGAACTTGCAAAAATCGGCCACAACTCGCGAACATCACAAAATTAAAAACACAATAAATACACACAGCACTTACATAAAAAGCTTACCTACAGCAAGAGGAAGCATCCAGGACCTCAAAAAAACAACTTACACCTTCAGTTAACTAAAAATAAAAGAGTTTAGACACTAAAAAAATCGCGCGAGAAAAAATGGCCACCGAACAAAACGAAAACGAGGCTACAGCACTCTAACTACGCAAAACACCACAAGAAACTCGCAAAACACCACAAACGACCTACGGATATTCCGCTAAGATGCATACCACACATTACCCGCCATTTTACGCTAATGCGGGAGTACACAACTACGCTAACGGTTTCTATATATTTCTATTCAAGTCATAATGGACTTTGTTTTACTGGCCTGTATTATTTTGAGTGGTTTGTATAAAAAAAAGTATTTCTATACTATATTAAGTGCAAAAAGCACTTTCATTTGCATATTAGATTGAATGAAACTATTTTATAATGTAATATCAGACCTCCGTCAGACAAACTCAAATTAGAGTTTGTCATTGCACTACATCAGCTCTATGGAGAACTAATTTACTCTGCAACAATTTATTGTATGTATAAATCCTTTCACAATGTTTAAAGTCTACAAATGTATTTATCTGAGTAAAATGCACTGAGCATGACAGCTTCATCTTAATACGTAAAACATTTTTCCTATGTCTTACCCACCAAAGCTAGACACTGTCACGTTCAACAAATAATGATATTATGTTTTGTAGCTGTGTCCTGTTGTCGAAGTTGTACTTGGCTTGGTCAATGGACTTCTCCTCTCCGTCAACTGTAAGTTCTAATATAGTGATTATTAATTTCCATATGTCTGTCCTTTCTATGAATATCATAAACACATGGGAACGTGCTAAAGGACCAGATTAAGCACTGAACCATGTAAAGGGCTCAGAGCAGCTATTCCACCCTATTGTTAGTTCAAGAAATGTGTGTTTATAAAAGTTAATAATAAAGCCATTTGTAGTTAAAATGTTTTTTTTTTTTTTTTTAATGAATCTTAAAAGCCTGAGATGCTGGTTTAGTCTCCATGTACATTTCTTCACATGAGATTGTATGTCTGGAAGCCATGAATTGGAGTTCCTTTCATCTTCTAGAGTGGGTTAAATAACCTTGGTTTTGAAAATCATGTAAATGACATGGCTACTGACATCATAACATCTGGAGACATCCCCATACATGTTCAAAGCTCAGGTGTAGTGTGTGGGGGGGGGGGGGGGGGGGTCCTACCACATGAAAATCAATGGTATCTTATGGCTTTCAGCTCCTGGGTTCCTTTTCTAGCAGAATTTATGTGTAATGAGGAACTGCATTCCAATAATATCTGGTAATGTTATCTATATAATGGCCTAAAGCCATGAAGGGCATTCCTAGGTCCACTTTGACGGTCATTTGAAATTTCAACCGTAAAGCTTAGATCACCATGGACATCTTCAAGAACTTGTTCAGCAAGAATTTCTGTCCATCAGTGAGTGCAGTGCTGCTGCAGGCATAACGGACTTGAGGCCAAAGTTCTCCTGTTAATGGCCAATGCTCCAAGCCACCCTACCAACTTGGCTAAGCTCATTGCTGCATCCCAGTGGAAGTTGTGTTCCTGCCACCAAAATTACTTCACTCATCCAGCCAATGGATCAGGGGGACAATGCAACCTTCAAGGTCTACTATCTTTGCTTCACATTCTGCCAGCTCATTGACCAGATAGACAGCAAAAAGAAACAATCCATGACGGATTTCTGGAAAAAGTACATCATCTTGCAGGCCGTCAGTAACATTGATCTGTCCCGAAAGGAGGTGACACAGCAATGTCTCAAAGCTGTGTGGAGGAAGATATGACCAGAGTTGTGTGCAGATATGCAACCAGATCAGCCCATCATAGCCGAGATAGCAGAGCTGGTGAATATGGCTAGACTGGGAGATGCAGATGCCCTGGACATAGAGCACTTGGTACAAACTTCAGGGAGCAGGGCAGTAAAGAATCCCATGAAAGTAGTGACTCTGACACAGAGAAATGAAAAGAACTTTCCGAGTTCCTCAGGAAGGCTTTGCGTTCCATCCATGACCTGGTGGATGATTTAGTGGCAAATGATCCGGACGCAGTGAGGAGCATAAATGTGAGACACAGCTTTATTGTGGCAATGTCTTACCTTCAGAATCTGCTGGATAGTGACAGATAGATAGAGACAGATGTCCCTCGATCAGTTTGACTAAAAAAAAATCCAGATTGGAGCATGAGCCTGAAGCTTCAACATCTGCTACTTAAAGTGGCCTGCTTGTTTTTAGTGTGATGTTTCTTTAAATTTGTGTTGTTTTTATGTTTGCAGCTTTTTCAAAGTTAATATAAGTTAAACATTTTGAAAATTCTATTGACTTTTTTTTCCATGGGTTTCCCTATACATATGCACCCTACGTTAAAATGATTACGTTTAGCACTGTTTTGCTTAACACTCCTATTGCCTGGACATTTCTAGTACATTGTAAATTGAGCTCTAACTTGTATTTTAGTGGTTTTGTAAAGTTACTGATTTTGAAAACCATTTTAATAATACAGTAATTATTTTTTAATTTCTCATTTCTATACAGCAATGGTTCCGCTTGGTTTAATTGGAAGCATTCAATACACTGTTTCAAGTCTTCCAATAATAACTGGACAGTTTATTGAGCTGGATTTAAATGTAAGTTTCTCACTATAAAAACATGTGTTTCAGCACCAAGCATTCAGTTTTCTGACCTAGTTCTTTGTTTTTGTAGACAGTTGTCAGTCAGTTAGGAGGTGGGCTCATTGATTACCCACTTGGTCATTTAGCACCAATTTCCATGCCACCAATGACAGAAGCAACTGAAGCTCAGCTTGGCCTCTCTTCTAACTTCTTGGGTTGTGTTTTGACTGCACTCCAAAAAGAAGGTCTGATGGATTTAGAAATATCAAATGGAGATGTGAGTATTTATGAATTTATGTTTATTTGTTTAGTGGAATCCTTGTATCATGATGGTATGTCCACTGATTGGATAGATATTTGGACTATAAACAATGTGAATTAATATTAATAAATACACGTTTTTTGTAATATTAATTGACAAAACTAGCACCAGCAGAGAAATATATAAAACATGTTTGTTTGATTAACCTTAACGTGAATAATGAATTGAAAGAATCTTGAGAGGTACAAAATCATGAGCCTGTTTATATGTTTTGTTTTTTTTTTCAATCCACTGTTTCCCTTAACTTTTTTTTCTTTATAAAAAGTCAGAGCAGTACACAATACCAAACATCTTGTTTTAATGCAATTTTTCAACACTATTTTCTTGTTTAGTCATTCAGTCATGTCCGACTCTCCATCACACTATGGACCACAGCATGCCGAGCACATCTTTTGGCGACTAACCCTCTGAGCTCCCTCAAATAAAATCTGTCACTGCCTCCACTTCTTCCCCATATATTTGCCAGGAACTGAGATTGCAGTTTGCCATGATCTTCATCTTTTTAACATTGAGTAGCAGGCCAGCTTTTGTTTACCCTCAGCAATAGGCTTTCTCTCATTTAGCCATCACGGTAGTATCATCCTCGCATCTGAGGTTGTTGATATTTCTCTCAGATATATATATATTCCAGTTTTGGATTCATCCGGCCCAGGCTTACACATGTATTTTGCATATAAGTTGAATAAATAATGTGAAAATGTACAACATTGTCGCACTCCTTGCAGGAACATAAGCATTCATTTGCTGATATTTGAAATTAATAAAATTGTTCAATGATTGGAGGTTTCTTTGGCACTGTCCCTCTTGGGATTTGTATGAAGACTGAGATTTTTCCAGTCTACTGGCCACTGTTGAGTTTTACAAATGTGTTGACAAAATGCAAGCAACACTTTCACAGCATCATCTTGTAGGGTTTTGAATAGTTCAACTGGGATTCTATCAACTCCTGCAGTCATTTTATCAACAAGGCTTCCTAGGGCCCATCTCATTTCACTCTCCAACATGCCATGGATGAACTATGTTATAGATCTTCTGTGTATTCCTACCACCTCTTCCTTATTTAATCTGCTTCTGTTAAGTTCCTATTTTTATCTTTTTTCACTCACTTTGGCATAAAATGATCCATTAACATCCCTGTTTTCTTGAAAAGATCTCTTGACTTTCTCATTCTGTTATCTTATATCTCTTTTTAATCACACCATGTAGAATGTCTACTTGTCTCTTGCTGCTATCCTCTAGAATTCTGCATTCAGATGGACAAATCTTTTCCTATCTCCACTACCTTTCACTTTCCTTCTTTCCTGGGCTACTTTCAAAGCCACCTTTTGATTGATTATGAGGACTACTCAATTTCTTCTGTGATATTCTTTCCCACAGGAGAAGATATTGTGGTTGTATTCTATGAAATGTTACATTCCATCTTATTTGAGTTCACTATTTCCCAGGATATATCTTGTCATCTCATGTTTGACCATGTCCAGTTTGCCTCGGTTCATAGTTCTGACATTCCTGCATTCAATGCTGAATTATGCTTTTCAACTCAATATTGTTTTTTTAAGTGCACTATTGAAAATGTATACCCTGCTTAGAATATAAGTAAAGGTGTCACACTTGATCATTTAGATGTTCCTCCTGGGGAGAATAGGCCCATTTTAGAAAATATCAGTCCTTTAGATATAATGATAAAATATGTCAATGTGTGAAATTAATGAGATTTGAGACAAGCCAACAATTTATTTTATTTTAATTTAATTTATAATGTTGTCAAATGAATCTCCTCTTGTAGGTGCCTGGAATTCCACCACTCACAACCGCTACCATTGGTGGAGTTATTCCAAAGGTATGAACTTGTATTCATAACATCAATGTAATATGTCAAAAGCTTAATATTGAAATACTTATTTCATGAGAGCTTTAACAATGCAAAAACAGTGATGGGAGATAACCACTTGAATGACAATCTGACATTTGTTTCTACTGTTGATTTACATATTCCATAATACAGGCATACACCATTTAGCGCGATATGCTGTAAATGATATCCGAAAACTGTTCCAAAACACGGCTTTTTATTGGCAAAGCGCTGAAGAGTGCTATGGCAAAAAAATGCATGCTAAATGGATTTAAATGCCTGCAGCGTGATTTTCAGTGATATCGCGAGATTTAGCTCTGTTTGGGGGCTGGCTCTGGAAACAGTGCTACAGTGATTCAGCGCTGAGCAGGGTAGCGTTGTGTGGGGTATTACTGTATTAGAATTAAGATAAATAATTTTGAAGACACATTAAAAATTTATATTATTAGATTGTTTAATACTTAAAAAGTATCAAAGGGACATTGTCACCCCAAGCTGGAGAGCATGAAAGAGCATGAAAAATTGCCAATACAATAAACTTTAACTCTGTGCGATAAATAGCTTCTATAATAAACAAAGGAAAAGGAAAAAGATTGTTAAAACCAATATTTAAATACAATTTTATCTTTACGAGAAAAATATACCCCATTGTTGCAAGACGCAGTGGGTCACCTTTATTTAATTTTTCGGTGTACCAACACAAACTAGCCATTTGTTGCAATCTATGTTGCTCGTACGCAACTTTTCTAATGGTTGTTAGAATATGTACAATTAAGTTTTCATTTTAGTTACATTTTCCCATAATATTCTATATTACTTCCACACTCTACATACCCAAATGTTTTAATTAATTTGCTTATCAATCCTTATTTATCAAATGCAGTGCAATTTTAGCCAGCTTATTAAATAGGGCACATACAAACATAGAAATTGAAATTACATTTAATTTAATTAATATTTAATCATTTTTTTACTTGCTTTTTCCCCTAGTAGCAAATTATTAAACCTAGGTCAAGGCAAGACATGAGGAGAAAACGGATTTGAATCTTAGTTGTGTCTTGTGTAAGATATTACATTATTCTGTATCTCGCATGGAAAAAAGATAATCACTCCCTAAATCACTCCCTAATAGTAATATATTCAGTTCATAATTTTCTCCAGCGCAGATCCTACAGTTAAATCATTATTGACAGCTCCCTTCAAGAGGTCATTGTAAGATGGGATTATTTTCTATTTCTGCCATATGGTCAGAAACATTATCCCAAAAAGCATAAATATAACCGATCAAATTGAATGATCTAGGATGCCTATTCTATTTAACTAAACATCTTTGACCTGACAAATCATAAATATATCTTTATACATATCCCAGATAGTAATACAGAGCACATTAAATTTTATAGGAAAATAAATCAACTGTTTAATGCAATTTGGTTATTTTGAGTGTCTTGTTTTATTTTATTGCAGGTTGCCATGATGTTTATGGAAACCAAGCCTCTAGTTCTTAAGATTACAGTCCCATCTGCTCCTGTAGTATCATTGCAGAAGAACCGCGGTGCTGTGAAAATGTTTGTTAAAACAGAAGTGTTTGTTGCTAAGTCACCCTCTTCACGGATCCCTATTTGTGTTCTTGGAGTTGTAAGTAGGAAATCTGATTGGCAGAAAATAACTTTATCAGATACTAATTTATTATGTGCGATTTTTACTGTGGGTTCGCTGGTGGTCCATTGGTTAGGATTTGGTGCTCTTACCGCTGCAATCTGGGTTTGATTCCAGTCATGGAATCAAGAGATCACATCACCCTGAAGCCATGCAGATTTGGGTCTGGTCAGTACTTGCATGGGAGACCATCTTTAATTTATTCATGCCAATGTTTCACTTCCCTTTGCACAAGGTGCTCCCAACTCTTGACTGAACACCATTCATTCTACTGAAAGTCTGTACACAGATGCAGGTCACTTTTTACATCAATAATGTCCCTAGGCAAAGATTCATTAGATGCTCCCAACTCACACTCATACATATTTTAATATTAAAATCTAAAACAACCAAGAAAAACAAGATGAGTGCTTTAGGAACAATATGTACTGTATATGCCGTATACTGAGATGGGTAAATAAAAAATGCTTGCTATTTCTCCTGTTCAGGGAAGAACTGATTGGTATTTTGGGTCTAGATCATGCGTTTGAGTGAGACCAGACTTATATACTACTAGCGAATTGCCCGTCAAAAAATGACGGCAATGAAATTGTTAGTGAGCTAATGCTATTTGGTGTATAATAATAAAATAACTAATAGATTAATAAATTAATATACTTTACCTATTTTAAAGCATTGTGTTGAAGACCTGCCATCTATTTTGATGTTACTGGAGCATTAGTGGTGTGGAGCTGCTGTGTAAGCGTGCTGAATGTGTGCAGTGTAATAGTGTGCTTGCGCGAAACAAAACCGTTAGCGTAGTTGTGTACTTCAGCATTGTTATAAAATGGCGGCTAATGTGTGGTATGCGTCTGTAGCGGAATATCCGTAGGTGTTTTGTGGTGTTTTGCGTGTTTCTTGTGGCGTTTTGCGTGTTTAGACTGCTGTAGCCTCGTTTTCGTTTTGTTCGCGGGCATTTTTTCTCTCGCTTAGAGAATTTTTTAGTGTCTAAACTGGCCGTACGCTGCGGGCAAGGGCCTCGCTACGCGAGAGCCGCGGGCTCGCTTTGCGAGCCCACAAGCGTGAGCAACGTCCCGTACACTCACAACTATATATGTGATAGAGCACTCGCTCACAGCCCTACTGCAGAGAAGACACTGACTGAAGAGCACACACTCACAGACCTGCTGCAGAGCACACACTTACTGCAGAGCACACACTCACAGACCTGCTGCAGAGCACACACTTACTGCACATCACACACTCACAGACCTGCTGCAGAGCACACACTCGCAGAGCACACACTTACTGCAGAGCACACACTCACAGACCTGCTGCAGAGCACACACTTACTGCACATCACACACTCACAGACCTGCTGCAGAGCACACACTTACTGCAGAGCACACACTCGCAGAGCACACACTTACTGCAGAGCACACACTCACAGACCTGCTGCAGAGCACACACTTACTGCAGAGCACACACTCACAGACCTGCTGCAGAGCACACACTTACTGCAGAGCACACACTCACAGACCTGCTGCAGAGAACACACTGACTGCAGATCTCAGATCTAAATACACACTGCAGTGCACACACACACTGCATAACACACACACAATGACTGCAGAGCACACACACAAACACACAGTGAATGCAGAGCACACATAGACTACATAACACACACAAACACAATGACTGCAGAGCACACACACAAACAGTGCAGAATACACACATAAACACAGAAATAATGCAGAACACACACACACACTGCAGAGCACATAAACACACTGAATGCAGAGCAGACTCAGAAACACACACTGCAAAGCACACACACTGACTGCACAGCACACACACAGACTGCAGAGAACACACTCTCACTGCAAAGCAAGCACTGACTGCAGGTGACCCTGTGGGTGCAGTTCCCCTGTCCGCCCCCAGGAGCGCTGTTTCCTGGCTGTGCCTCTGTCCCGGCTCAGATCTTGGGCTCAGTGCAGAGTCCGGACCGAAGGAGAGAGCCGCAGAGGGGGGAGAGAAGAAGGAGCATCACGGGGGGCTGAGGAGTGGAAGAGCAGCACAGGGGGGAGAGAAGAAGGAGCATTGTGGGGGGCTGAGGAGAGGAAGGGCAGCACAGGGGGGAGAGAAGAAGGAGCATTGTGGGGGGCTGAGGAGAGGAAGAGCAGCACAGGGGGGGAGAAGAAGGAGTATCGCGGGGGGCTGAGGAGAGGAAGAGCAGCACAGGGGGGAGAGAAGAAGGAGCATCGCGGGGGGCTGAGGAGAGGAAGAGCAGCACAGGGGGGAGAGAAGAAGGAGCATCGCGGGGGCTGAGGAGTGGAAGAGCAGCACAGGGGGGAGAGAAGAAGGAGCATCGCGGGGGGCTGAGGAGTGGAAGAGCAGCACAGGGGGGAGAGAAGAAGGAGCATTGTGGGGGGCTGAGGAGAGGAAGAGCAGCACAGGGGGGAGAGAAGAAGGAGCATCGCGGGGGGCTGAGGAGTGGAAGAGCAGCACAGGGGGGAGAGAAGAAGGAGCATCGCGGGGGGCTGAGGAGAGGAAGAGCAGCACAGGGGGGAGAGAAGAAGGAGCATCGCGGGGGGCTGAGGAGAGGAAGAGCAGCACAGGGGGGAGAGAAGAAGGAGCATCGCGGGGGGCTGAGGAGAGGAAGAGCAGCACAGGAGGAGCACTGACCGGGAGGGCAACAACTCACACTGTGCAGGGGGTGAGGAGAGGGATCTAGAGCCAAGACTGGGGGATCTAAAGCGGAACCGGAACTGGGCAGCCCTGCGCGGGGCATTGTGGGGAGGAGGTGGCTGCTCCATCCTAACAACTGAGGCCCTTGCACGCAGCCCTCGCTACGCCCGTACGGCACGTACGCTCACAACTATATATGTGATTATTATCGTTTATTTGTAAAGCTACAACATATTCCATAGCGCTACACATAAGCTAATTTCCAGATGAAGACAAATTCAATATGAACACATTGCAAAGAATGGAGGGTCCTGTCTTTGAGCTTAGAATCCGGTGTCCATAGAGCTTCCCGCAAAGTGCCGGGCAAGATTGAAAACTCAAAGACTTACAATCTACAGGATATTTCTTCCTGTGAAGCGGACAGGTGAGCTAAAAGAGGTTGCTCTCAGAGAGGGTTTATTATGTACATAGAACTAGCCTATTAACATTAGAGCATTTAGACGTTAGTCTATTTTGGTTTATGCATATGCAAATTACCCTTATGACTTAGTCTCCCTAAGGGTGATAGGGGCTCCAGATGTGGACTATTTTTTTACTGTGCCTTAGGGAGTTATCAGCTGCACCCTACTGACAGGACCTAAAGTAGGCCAAAGCTCTAATCTAGGGTTGATGTTTCTCGTGTTCATGGTAGAATTGCCTGGTATTTTGGGGCTGAATCACTCATTGATTGAGGCCAGACTGA
Source organism: Discoglossus pictus (assembly GCA_027410445.1). NCBI lineage: Eukaryota > Metazoa > Chordata > Amphibia > Anura > Alytidae > Discoglossus > Discoglossus pictus. Next base: position 64,569,316 of record CM050174.1, read on the forward strand.
TTTACTACAGGATATTTCTCTCTGTGAATGGCTCAAGTGAGTAAAAGAGGCTACTCTCTGAGTTTGTTATAATGTCCAATATCTAACCTATTAAGGATAGATCATTATCTAACTGAGCTCCTCTATTTCTGTTGTCACTGAGATGGGTAAAAACACAGTGGCAGACACACTGACCCTTTGGGTCAATGCCCTGTTTTCCGACACTTCTGATGGAGGAACACAGGAGGCCATTAAATGCTGTCCAAACTTGTAATGTTTCTTTGTGAGTTACATAAAATGTAAAAAAAAAAATGAAACAAGAAATAAATAGACCTAGCCCTGTCTAAGCACTACCTAAATTTATGAGCACTTTCCTATTATCCCTATCCACACCCAACTAAGCCTGGGAGGGACAAACAGTAAACAATCCAATAAACTGTATATTTAGAGTACTGGCCTCTCTCTTCTAAAGTCCAGGCTTCCCCACTTTAGTCTTTCTGGATCTTTGTCCCAATTTGATATCCAACATCTGGATCAACTTCTCCTACAGCTCTTCAGACTGCCATTTTAAACTCTCTCCTCAGAGCGTGTGCCTTTTCTGCTCCTCTAGTAGTCTCAATTTATCCTAATCAGCAGATGGCTCATCATCTTCCATGGTGTAGACTCCTTGACTCTCTGAGTGGTAAGTCTCTTGCTAGCCCAGCTGCAATTCCTTCTCTGGGTGGCAACTCTCTTGCTGGCCCAGATGCAAATTAATCATCAACAGGCTGTCTTGAACTTTAAACAGCTGCAGCCCCATTGTGATGCAAGGGAGTTTTAAAACCTGAAGTACCAGATTGGGCAAATATTCAGCCTCAGCCCCACACAGCCATCTTCCAGAACTCTCCCACATCACTGTGCGACTGTCACAATATGTGCAACATTTTTTAACTGGAACATTTAATTCCATTAGTTGAAAAAAATATTAATTCATTCATTCATATATCCTATAATTGATCTTTCCTACCTATTTATTGTCCTGAAATTCACAAGAGCCCATGTTTCTAAAGCAAAGATATGATTTACCAATCTATTAAATGTTATCTACTAAACAAATTAGGGATATATTCATTATTTTTTCCACTGATTTAGATGTTCTTTTCAGATTGTTCACTTGTATGCATGTTGCTTAGCAAATAAAAGGATATTTTTTTTTCTGCAGGATATACATCTGGGTGCACAATTTTCTGTCTCAGGAGATAACTTGAAGATCATTTTGTCAGTTGAGAGGTAAATATCCAGGCAAAAACACAATTAATGGTATAGGAGCCCCAAAAATCTGTGGGGGGGGGGGTAATTCAACACTACTCCCAGAACATTGCAAGCCTCTCTCTCTGTCTACTTTATGCACCTTGCAATGAGTACCTTCACCGCTCATTGCAGGCGTCGTCCAACCTGCAACTTTCTGGCCTCGCAATGAACGCCGAAGGCCTCTCCCCACTCTCTCACCCCTTTCTTTCCACCCTCTCCCTCCCGTGTCTGTTTCCCCCTGTCTCCCTCCTCTGTACTCCTGTTTGCATCTACGGATATGAAACCATTTGCGGGTTTGAAAAATATATCAATTTCCCCAAGCCCGAAATGTGTTTCCGATTTACGGGCTTAAAAAAAAATTACGGCTTTACGGCCGCCAGTTTCTTTCTTGCATAGCCGTTTTGAGACTACCAAAAGATGCCAATTGAATATCAAATTAGCTTGCAACCTCACTTACAGACTCCCTGCCTCTCCCCCTGTGCTGTGTGTGAGGTTGTAAGCTAATTTTGTAATCAATTGTGGTCTTTTGGCTGTCCCCGGGTTTTAAACCCGTAATTTTTTTGTGTGCCTTGCGTTGAGCGGCAAAGGCCTACTGCCTTTGGCGCTAATTGCGGTCCTCGCAATTAGCCTTTCCCACCCACATCTAATTTGCGTGTCTTGCGACAAAAGCCTCAAGATGAGCGTAGAAACGTATGTTAGGGTGTTAGACGCGACGTATAACGCCACAAGCCAGCGGTGAGGAGAGGCTGAGACATTGCAGGCAGGGAAACCAGCTTTCAAAACTGAATAAAACAGTTCACAAATGTGATAGAAGATACAAAAAGGCTACAGTGTGTCTCATAGCTATCTCAAGCTGAGTAGTTCATGGAAAAGACCCTAGGAACTTTAATGCAAATCACGAGACAATATAGTAATAAGAGGCTCTTTACCAAATTACATACATAAATGACCAAGGAGTAATTTAGAGTCTACAACTAATTAATAGAGGACACTGTATTAAATGATATATCTATAAATTAACATTTCACCACTCTTTTTGAGATGCACTCTGCCTCAGACTAATGTCACAACAGCCTCACAATGCACAGATAGATTATCTAAGCCCAAAGAGGCGGAGAAACAATATAACAAATAAAACTATAATAGACCACCAAAAGAGGCTGTGTATATGTCACTTTTTATAAAGGCACTCTTCGAATAAAAAGTGGTTTAGGGAAAGACACAGGTTTTTGTACAATTAACCATTTCTGATATATTTGCATATATAAAGTAAACCACAATTCCCTACACTGCATTACATTTACAAATGGTGAAATTCTCCTTTTAAGTGTTTTTTAATATTTTTTTTTTTTTTGTGTGTGCGCCGCTGTCCATTATGTGGAGTAATAAATGATGTGTAAATATATTGTAAATATATTTTCCCCCTATATTGTTGTTATATTTTTGGAAGTGTTAACTCCTTTAGGTTTAGATAACATTTACATATGTCACGCAATGTTAAAATTTATAGGCTTGTGCATGCGCAATGAGCGCCACGGCGCTCATCGCAAGGCCCGAAAGTTATGGGTTTGACAGGGGCTGCAATGAGCGCCAAAGGTGCTCATTGTGTGTCTCGTGATAATCCATCACTTTATCCAAGTAGAAAGTAAGCCTATAGATGCTACGTAGAGGGCCACAGGCCCCACACCCTTGTTTTAAGATATTAAAATGTTTTACATCAAAAACCTCTCTGGTTGTGTTTCTTTTTTATAGTTCTCATCTCTCCCTCACCTCTTCTTCAGTAGGACCATTTCAGGTAAGTATATTTTACAATAAAAAAATATGTATAGTCTATGTTTAAAATGTTACCTGGAATTTAAACCTCTTGTCTTCACAATGGGAAGTATTCTGATAGAAGGACCAGTGTTTGAGAACAATTGGCAAAGTGTAGTATTTCAACACAAATCTACAAAAAATTATGTGAACAGAAAACAAGTTATTTAAAGCTACAGTAAGAAGCAATGGTATGTATTCCCAGCTTGTGTATAATCCAACCTTGGCTTTGCATAAAAGCTGTGTAATGCAGCAGGCATAAGCTTAAAGGGAGCCATGTTTGATAATGGTTTATGGATTGAAGAGCGACGCATTTGTGGGCACATTTGCATGTCTGTGCTCAGCTTCCCAGAATGCAGAGTAATAACTGTTTTTCTCGCAATTTTGAGCTGGAAACAGTTTGTTTAACTTGTTTAAAACATTCAAATCTATCTATTCATCTGTCTGTCTGCCTGTCTATCTGTCTATCTATCTATCTATCTATCTGTCTGTCTGTCTATCTATCTATCTATCTATCTATCTATCTATCTATCTATCTGTTTATCTATCTATCTATCTATCTATCTATCTATCTATCTATCTATCTATCTGTATCTATCTACCTTTCTATCTGTATCTATCTATCTATCTATCTATGTGCAATACTTTTTGATACTGAGCACAGTTGATGTGTTTGTCATTTATAATGAGGGATATTATTTGTGACTGCAGTCTATTGTATTTTTTATTATTTTTATTAAACTCTTTATATAGATTTAGACTTTCATATTGTGACAACCTACGGCTTCTGTTGGGCTTGATCAGAACCTAGTTCAAACCTACTCAATTGGAATGTATGGTTCATAAATATATTCCTGATAGCAGGAACAGATCCAACCCAGCATAAAGCCACCAAAGTGCCTGGCAAATTACAGGAATCAATAGAGCCACCCAGCAAAGGTTAGCGACTGCCCAATGCAGGTTCCACAGCAATAATAAGGATTATTTTTCCCTCAGAATGAAACACACCTTTGGCTAATGCACAGACAGACTGACTTTCTTTTTCTTTCTTACATAGATATTTAGCAAACACCCAAAAACCCATCCCCCAGTATGGTCCAGCCCCCTTGGGCACCCAAAGCTATGTCCCATTGCTTATAACGTGTTTGATCTTTTCATTCTGCTGTCATTTGGTGAGGGTGGTCAGATTTCCCCCTGCCTCCGGTTTCGGGGGCTGACCTTCTGAGAGAACTAAACATCCCAGAAGGGTCCTGGTGAAAATATCTCTTATTTATCTAAAGTAACAAATGGTTTGTGTTGTCACAGCATCTGGGGAGTTTAATGCAGCCCTTTGTCAAGGAACAGTCAATATGGCAACATGGCTGACCATATGCAAATGGGAAATTGATTACTCTGCCCTCTCACAGTTAACCACAATTAGGGCCTAGCAGAATCCCAACATCAGCCTGATTGATAATAAGTCCCACTAGAGCAGGTAGGGACCTAGTAACATACATTAGAGCCTGTGACATTTTTAGGTGTTCATTACATCAACTATATTGACAACGTACATCAATAACAGCACATACATTTTAACCAAGGAACCACAAGAGTAGCTATATGTACACAATGTCCAGCTGTCCATCCAGTTGTGACACATACTTCTATATGTTTTGTAACTGTGGATAACTGTAGTGTTAAATAACTAGTTGTGCATTTAAAAGATCCTTAGTATTATGTTTATTTGTTGAAACACTTTGTTAACAGATAGCCGCATGTGAGAATAGTATGATTGTGCTTGTTTTGGGGTAGATATGAGGTATTTGTTTTAGTATATATGTCCTATAGAATGAAATAGAAATGAGGAGCCCCCGCCCATTCTCAAACAGTCATCCATTAAGTACAAATGATCTATTTTGTACATACATCAGAATGACAGATTTCCCTATTCAACATTTAATTAAATTATAATCAACTATAACAGTTGTCAATCTGCGCTTGTGGGCCTCGCCAAGGCACTCATTGCAGGGCTTTTCACGAGGCATGCACGTAGGACTTTAAAACAGATTGAAGATGGCCTTAAGATGAGCACTATAGGCGTTCATCACTAGGCTCGCAGCACTTTGCTGCAATAAGCACCGAAGTCGCTCATTCCAGCTCTCGCAATAGTGCCTTTTTAGGACCTCTAAGGACATCTGTCCAGATGTCATTTTTCCCATTACGATCCACTGATGCAGGATGGAAAGAGATTGAGGACGCCCATACCCAAAGCCAGTAACACTATCAAAGCCAGTAACACTACCAAAGCCAGTAACACTACCTAAGCCTGTAACACTACCAAAGCCAGTAACATTACCAAAGCCAGTAACATTACCAAAGCCAGTAACACTACTTAAGCCAGTAACACTACCTAAGCCAGTAACACTACCAAAGACAGTAACACTACCAAATCCAGTAACACTTCCAAAGCCAGTTACACTACCAAAGCCAGTAACACTACCAAATCCAGTAACACTACCAAAGCCAGTAACACTACCAAAGCCAGTAATACTAACAAAGCCAGTAAAACTACCAAATCCAGTAACACTACCAAAGCCAGTAACACTACCAAAGTCAGTAACATTACCTAAGCCAGTAACACTACCAAAGCCAGTAACACTACCAAAGACAGTAACACTACCAAATCCAGTAACACTACCAAAGCCAGTAACACTACCTAAGCCAGTAACACTACCAAAGCCAGTAACACTACCAAAGCCAGTAATACTAACAAAGCCAGTAAAACTACCAAAGCCAGTAACACTACCAAAGCCAGTAACACTACCAAAGCCAGTAACACTACCACAGCCAGTAAAACTACCACAGCCAGTAAAACTACCAAAGCCATTAACACTACCTAAGCCAGTAACACTACCTAAGCCAGTAACACTACCTAAGCCAGTAAAACTACCAAAGCTAGTAAAAATACCAAAGCCAGAAACACTACCTAAGCCAATAGCAATTTTTAACCAATGAGAGGGGAGATGCTCACAATGAGCACCAAAGGCACTCAGCGCAGGGCTCGCAATGAGCACCGAAAGTGCTCAGATTGTGTGGCAAACAGCATTGACAGGCTTAACATTTTTTTTGCCTGGCAAGTCGCTTGTATATTTATATTGTTGTTATTTTTATAATGTAGATCTATTAATGTCTGAAATAAGACACACTAAATAAGTTATGAAAATGTCAAGAGAGTTTCCAATTTATTGGAAGTCATAAACTGTGTATGTAAATAATTGGGAGCTATTATAGAAGAATGTCCAATTAGAATAATTGTAAAAAGCATCTGCTGAATGGATTGTATATTAAACATTTACATTTATCTTATCCAATCTCCTTTATGCTATAGGTTTCAGCACTGGATGGACTGGTCGGTAATCTTATTAACCTTGCCTTTCTGCCATCAGTAAACAGTAAGTAAATGGTATTAGGAAACATACACTTTGAAGTAACTTTGCTATGTGTATAAAATATTTACATAACATATTTCTGATTAAGTCAAGAAGCAGTAACAACTGGCAATAAGTCTTCTGTATTAATTTTCCAGATATACAACCTTTTGTGTGGTAATATACAATTTAGCATACTAATTAGTGCAAAGAATGTTTAATTCAGCCCAGTTAAGGCTATAATAAGCTTTATTTCAGCCAAGGTTAGGTAGATAGAATGTGCAGCATAAGAGCCTATCGGTTCTTATCTGCCATCAAATCTTCTTTTCTATGTGTGACAGATCCATCTGTATAGATAAAGTATTAAACGTGTATGTACCCCTAGACATGGATATATCCCTTACAATGTCCCCCCCATGCATGATGTTTATACTCATGTTAATGAGAATCAGGTGATAGAGTCACTGGTGCCAGTAGGTCAGACATATAGGCACCAACTATATGGCCTGTCTACAGGGTTTCTCTGACCCAGAACCAGGGGCAGAGAGAGACAGAGAAGACATGTTCTCCCTCCCCCTACCTGTACAAGAATACATTAGGTTGACGCCCCTAAAGGCGGCCCTGGGGGAGGAGACTAAAAGTTCCCACGGATTAGCCCCATCTGATTAGACAGAGGTAATTAGCTGATTCTAAGAGTTACTCCATTGGCCCAGAGGGGGATGGGGGTTTGGCTAAAGGTAGCCACTCCCTATAATGTGTTGGGCAAGGTTTTAAATAAGCTGAACCGATTCAATAAAGTGTTCTTAATTTTCATCACAAATTGAGTAAAGATGTATTATTTACCAAAGGACACATGCTGGTAGTAAAGATCGTCAGACTTACTATCCCGGCTGCCCAGCGCACACTACCCAAATGCTGGGACATGTAGGTCTTTGTACCTTAACACTATGTTTCTGGAATTGTCGGAACATACCTGCATGAAACGCATATTAAAACAGATCAATGGCATTTTGGTGACCGGATAGTCTTATTAGCAAACAATGACACTAATTAGCATACGTTCACACAAATAAAAATACTGAATGACTTATAGAAAAGGTTTTCTATCTCAAAAAATATTTAGCTAAGAAAAAATGAAAACATTAATATCTAAGAACCACAAATAATACACAAAGGGCCCTATTAAATTCCAGCCCGCATTGGCCGTCGTACAGCCCGTACGTCTGCAGGCTTGAAATTTGTTGGAGTTACAGAGCTAATAAAATAGAAAAGGCTGCAACGACATGGCCGGAATCCAAATCCATAAACCATGCTTTCGTGCGTAGCATTTCCAGGCGTGAGCATGATAAATTATTCAAACCAGTAGTTATGGTTTTAGATGGAGCCAATAGTAAAAGAGACCGTCATCATTATGTCACTAAAACATGGAGGTTACATTTCAACCACTTACAGTTTTGAAGTCTGAGTTGCGAACAGGCCTGCGTTCCAGAAATAAGGCAATATGAAAAAATCAATAAATATTATATTCTAGTCCATGCAAGCTCTGTTATATGTATTAACACATTGATTGCCAAGATCTATATAACACGGAAATTACACATAAAAAGTATATTTTTTATTGCCCATTTGCGAGTTTGAGAATGTTGTGCTATTAATTTTAATACATTTCATTGCTTTCCCCTATCATTTAAAATACAGTATTGTGTTTATATTTGCTTTTGCAGTGCTGCGGACAGGAGTTTAACCCCCATGCGGGTCCACTCTAGTACCCGTAGGATTTTTGGCTACATTTGCCATTTACGGGTGTGAAAACATTTGCGGGCTTGAGGACTCGTAGCAATTTAATAGTGATTTGTGATAGTAACATTTACGGGATTGAAAGATCAAAGGCTTAGCTGGGACGGAGTTCAGATTTTGACAGCTTGTAGGGTTTTTCCCGCTTGTAACCCGCAGATCGTTTAGGGGTAGCTAAAATAGGGCAATTTCATAGCCGTAACTTTTGCGGGCTACTTTACGGGCTTCTGGAACTGTGATTTGGCAAATGTAATAGGGCCCAAAGACCGGTGAGATGAAATGGACTATTCTAAAGAGTAAAAAAATAAATAAACCAAAATGTATGAAGGAACTGAAAGAAACAATGCAAATTTGCCCTTCTCATGCACTGTAGGCTCACAGCTTACATCTCACAGAGATTTATTACCTTATACTTTATTGTAATACATGTATTATATAGCATTTTATATTAGATGAGCTCAAATGTTTTTTATCTATTAGACATTGCACTGCAACAAGAATCAAATCTAGTCTGTGAGTGAGCTCCCCGTTAGTTCATTTTCAGTGACATTTACTTATTATTTTAGTACTTTCTTTTGATAGGCGAAGTTTCCTCACCTAGTTTTCCCTTGAGAGAGGTGAACTATGAAAGATGGAATGAATGAAACTTTCACCCTCAAGAAAGAAAAGGGCTCTTCATAGAAAGAGTAGTCAGGTATTGACCTTATTATCAAGTAATAGGTGACCACACATTCAAAAGATAATTAAAAAAACGTTTGAATAAAATATAATATGGTTTTCTTTATTTGTAACGCGTCAACATATTCAATAGCTCTATACAGGGGTAAGTTCAAGTAAAAACAATATTAACACAATGGAAAAAAATGAAGGGCCCTTTAAATCAAATGTACACAGAGCTTCCTGCAAAGCACTTAGCAATATTGTAAACCGCAAACGTACATTCTAAATATAATATCAACTATAATAGTTGTCGTAATAGTGTTTTTTTGTTGGTAACGCTATGTTAAAAGTTACGGGCTTGCGCATGTGCAATAAGTGACAAAGGTGCTCATCACGAGGCCTGAAAGTTACGGGCTTGCAGAGGTCTGCAATGAGCGGCGAAGGGGATGCAATGAGCGTCTTCGGAGCTCATCGAAAGGCCCATAAGCTTGAGGGGGTGGGGCTCGCAATGAGCTTCGAACACACTGATTGTAACGCCCGCAATGAGCGCCTTTGCGAGGCTCACAAAAGAGGCTCTGACCAGCTTTTGTGCCCCCTGCATGCCTTGTGGCCCCCACAGCCCCTTATGGCCCCCACAGACCTCTTGTTGCCCCTCGGAGACCTCTGCTGCCTCCCTCAGCCTCCAGTGTTTCCCCTCAGACTCCTGTAGCCACTAAAGGACCTCTGCGGTCTCCCTCAGCCCTCTGTTGCCCCTGCAGTCCCCTGTGGCCTTCCACTGCCACTTGTTGCCCCCGTGCAGACCACTGCAGCTCCTTCGGATCTCTTTAGCCCCCCTTGGCCCTCTGGGCTGTTGTGGCCCCTTCTTACCCCAGGAAGTTAAGTGCAGCATCGGGCAGGTAAGAAATCATTTATATAGGTTTATATTTTGTGGCAAACTGCCCTTCTCTTCTCTATTTTTAGCCATTTTTCTGATATATATTTTATAACACCATCTCACAGAAGGCTTTCAATGCGTCTACATACAAAAAGTTTATCTTTTCTTCGCCCATGCCCTTTAACCTCCGGATTTCGGGATTCCAAGTCTGTGGTCTTTGCTTGACAGCTTCCCCACTTTAGTCTCTCTGGATCTTTGTCTCCAGTTTCAGTTTCTGCTGCTCAAGTGCAATTCCAGCAGCGCCCCTGGAAAACTCTCTCTGTCTCCGCTGCAACACTGCTCCTCTGGGCTCTAGGCTACAACTCTTCCTCAGAGTTGCAACACTTCTCCAGCCCAGCTCCAACACACTCCCTCTTTGGACTCTAGCTGTACTGCCTTTCAACAGACTTCCCCAGCCTGTTCTCTGCTGCAGCCATATTGTGATGTAAAAGAGCCTTTTTAACACCTGCAGGACTGGATTAGACAAATGCCTCTATCCTGCCTCAGGCTTACATATCTGCCCTCCAGGACTCTCCCATACATCCCCAAGCTCAATACCAGAGGGTTGAGCGACTTCAAGTTGCATTCATGTTATATGTGCTCCTTTAACTTTTGCACTGGTTAATCGTTCTTGTAACTGCTGGACCTTCTGCTCTTCCAGCTTTTTTACTACATTCACAATTCCCCTTAGGGTAGAGATGTGACTGAAGTTCCAGTTGTAGATATTGCTGTTCACTTTTCCATAACCTCGGCACTCTGTGTAACAGCTCAGCTCTCCAGTCCTCTACATTATTAAGCACTTCCTTCTTCCTCTGTGTCACCTACAGACATCCTGCAGTGTCTGGTTGGCCTCTTGTAGAATCTGATTTTCTATATCACAAACATCCAGATGATTGTTGTCAGTGTGCTCAGACAGAGCTATACTCTTACAACTCTCCTTATGGACCATCTGTTATATGTACCATAACTAAACCAAATGTCTATTCTCAATTATGGAGCTAGGCTTCTGCAGCCCCATGTACCACAAGATCTTTGGGCTCTTCAAATCAGACGGTCTCAAGTTCACCTCAATATATCTGGTACTTCTCAGGTATTTACTATAAGTAGCATAAGTTATGAAGCTTCTCAAACTATGTATATGTTCCTTGAGTTTTATGGCTATTCCAAAGGAGACCCACGCCCTCATCTCTGTGAAACTTTCTATGATGCCTTGGAGTAGAACATTTTTGTCAGAGTATTTCTTCTGCAGCTCCTGTTGTATACTAACGATTGTGGCTTCCTGCTTCACTCAGGAACTCTGTTTCTGCTTTTGCACTTTACCTTGTACTTTTGAATCTTTGCTCTCCTCCCTCTCCACTTTCAGCACTATCATCTCCTGACTCACAAAGCTGAATGCTCCTTCCATCATATGAAGTTTGGCTTCTTTCTCCCTCGCCAGCACTCCATTGTTCCTTCATTACAAACAGATAGGAGTGGGTTTCTGACTCTCTACTGCCAATCCTTTCAAACTCCGTGAAACTTTGAGTTTGTTGAACTCTTTTCCTCAACTAATTTTTCAGGTTTTTCACCTTTTCCAGGCCCCGCTCTACAAGCTCAATCTGCAATGTATCAATCACTTCATGCTACTCCAGCTCCTTCTCTTTAAGGTCTCCATCATCAGCTTCATTATTATCTCTTACACTATGGAACAGCAAATCCATATGCTGTATCTCTTCCCATTTTTAACCTCTGTCTGCTTCATAATCCTGAACATTATTTGCAGCCCATGGTTTGCAAGGACAGATGACCTGACTCTTCTTGTTCCATGTACCACAATAGGCTGACAAATACTTCAGACAAAATGGTAGCTGTTTCTTACGCCCAAACTGCTTGAGCTCTAGTGCATTATCCTTCACATGCTCCACAAACATGACCTTTCCTAGGGCCGCTTCAGAGTCTTCTAGGTTATGTGCATTATCCGCATCACTATGCACAACAGTCAAGTCTGGTAACATTGTGCCCCCTTCCTATGAGGTCTACAACTCTTGATCTTTGCTAGAAAGGACACCTCAGCAATTGTGATTTTCTGCAGTGTATCTAGCTGTTCAGCGTCTTCAGGCTCAAACTGCACACGAAGACCAGCTCCTTTTTGAGCCTTCTGAGTTTTGGGTTCCTGGAAAAAGCTTTTGATTGCAGCCTTTTCAGCCACAATCCCCTTTTCTTCCTCTTTTAACTGCTTCTTTTTTTCTATTTTCTATTTTCCTTTTTGTTGTCAAACCAAGGCTACTAGATTTTCATTTCTCTTCGTTTCATGCAGCCGCAACTTTTCCTTCTTGTCTTGTTGAACGTCCAGTTTACTCTGCTGGTGCTGGATCTCTTGCTGTATGTTCAGCTGAAGAACCTCCTCTGTCTTGGTTGTTAGGTTCTCCCTGAATAACTCTTCCTGCTTAGGTGGACTTTCCGCCTCTTTTTCTCTATTCCATAAAAGCTCCAGGTCTATGCTTTCCATAGCAGCTTTTTGCAGGCACTATTCTGCATTCAGTGTATCACCTTGTATATGCAGGTCCTGGTCATTGTCAGCCTCCTCTAGACCAACATTGTTCTGAGCCAACTGCGTCTCCAGGTCAGAAAGTTCAGTCACCCTCTTCTCTTGTGGAGTATGCTACAGCAGCTTCTTCTCTATCAGAGCTGCTTCACTCGCTGTATCTTCTATCTGAGAGTGTAGATGATTCACTTGGCCGGTTATCTTTCATTTTTCCTGCTCCCAGTAGAGATTCTCCTTCTTTAAAATACACTGTGTTCTCTTTTGCACTTCTGGCAATTTCTTTGTATGCTACTCAAACTTCTCTTGGACATCTAGGGTTTTGTGACCCTGTCTCTGTATTATGGCTGTCTGTGAGGGAACGCTTTCGGGATACTTCACCATTTCCATGGGATTCATACCCATATCCTGTTTCATATGTCCTCTCGGTGACAGTGGTTCCTTTTCCACCAACTTCAGATTCTCATCTATGTCTTCTTTCACGTTAGAATTGTTTTCAGATTCAAAATCAGGACATTCTTCCTGGAATTGTCTGTTCGATCTCCCCTTTCTCTGGATCTGAGATTGTTGTCAGGTGTTTCCTTTCAGAAGTATCATACTCCACCTTGGGAGCAATCACCAGGGATAGATGACTGGGTCTGTCTGGGTTACTTATGGAGGCCTCTTCATCGCTCTTCTCCTTAAGGTTGCTGAACCGGTTTGGGTTCATATCTTTCCCAGTATCCTGACTAGCATCCTTCATACGAAAGGCTCGTTTCTCAACAAGCAATTAACAACAACTTGCATTTTGTTCTTTTACCTTTACTCACAACATTAGTCACAGTTATCTCTTCATTATGCTCCAGGGACAATGACAAAGGCTCTTTGGCTACTCCAGCTGTCTCTTTAGCTGCTACAGCCTTCTCTCTAGCTCTGTCACTGCTACCCTGCTTTTCAAATTCTTGTTTCTTGGTTTACATAATCACCTTTACTTACAGTTTCACCTTTTGTTGCTCATCTGTCAGCAAGCCAGTTCCTCACTTGTCTTTCTTTGACAATATCAACAAATGACTTCTCATGGCAAGACCCTAATGGTATTTCAAAAGTACTTGAACGAAATTCTGTAACTACACTTCTGTAATCCTTTATCCTTTGTTACTTCAAATACAACAATCTCATGTGGTTGAAATTTAGGAGGACGTCGTTGGCCTGCTTGTTTTACCACAGGCTTTTGTGCTAACGGAAACCGTTGGGGTTTTCTGGGACTCATTAATATCGCAACAGGACCCTGATCTTGGGTAAAGATAAACATGCCATTTCTCAGGATTCCGTATTCCATCACGATCATATTTATCCAGGAGACATGAAGGCTGCTATCTAGACTGTGGGAATTCCCCTCTGTTTAGTAGCTTTTCCTTGGCACCACGATGCAGGTTCTCTTTGTGCATAAACTTCTGAATGCGGAATCTCTGTGCTCTGCCACCCTTAGTAACTCCAACCTGGGCAAGGATCTCTGCTTTTAGGTCATCATAATTCATTGCATTTTCTTTATCCATGTATATGTAAGCTTTCTGAGCTTCACCAGACAAGTAAGGGGCAATGATGCTGACCCATTATCTTTTGAGCCACACCTCTCTAGTGGCAATTCTTTAAAAAATCCTGAGGTATTCCTACACATCCTCATCTTTAGGCATTTTTAGAAGAATATTACTGACTCTAATCCTTGCCTCATCTTTTATTTATTTCTGCAAGGCAACTTTATTCTGAGCTATCTCAGAATTAAGTTCCTTTTGTTTCCTATTGCTCTCTTGTTGAGCAACTGTAGCCTGCTTTAATGCCTTTCCAATGTCCTCCATGCTCTGGTGTGGGCTGTCTTCAAAACCAAGACCAGGCATCCCACTTCTGACACCAGTATGGCAAACTGCCCTTCTCTTTTTTATTTTCTGATATATATTTTATAACACCATCTCACAGGAGGCTTCAATGCATTTTCATACTTTTTATTGTTTCTTCGCCAGTGCCCTTTAACCTCTGAATTTCAGGATATAGACACAGACCCACATAATTATATATTTATTTTTTCTATATATTTAATAGATATTTTATATATGTACTGCGTTGATACTGGAGGGGGTTCCAGAAGTGCAAAAAGAAAAATTGCACCGGGGGCCCCCTATGCACAAGCTCCGCCATTGGTTCTTGGAGGACGATCTGGGAATCCCATTGGTGTTTAGTGGGGTTGGCTAGTGCTGACCTTTTCCCTGCCCTTTCTACAGTGATCTTGGGGAATTTCCTGCAATCTTGATTTTAAAAAAATCTACATAATTACAAAACACTGCTTTATTAGGTGATGCAGAGACCAAGCAGGGAGTAGATTAGTGCAATAAATCCAAGCTAACACCAATGGAATGTCTAGATGACCGAGCTAGAGACCCACATATATGGAGTAACTTGGTAGGAATAGTGGTGATGAGGGCGGGTAAAGGAAATTAAGGAGGGATATGGAGTGAACGGGATGATGAGGTGGTAAATAGCGGTGATAAATGGGGAAATAGGGAATGATAGGGAATACGAGTGAGATAATGAGGGGCATAGACAGTGTTGTGGACAAAAGGTAATATGGGGTGATAAAAGATGGATGGGATGATGAAGAGGAAAAGTGCTGATGAGGTGGCAAAGGAGTATAAAGAGAGAATGGAGGTGATGAGGAGGAGAAAGGGGATGATAAGGGGGTAAAGGGGATGACAAGGATGACAAGGATGAGGAGGAAATAAGGGTGGTATGGGGGATTGAGGAATGAGAGTTAATAGAGGGGGAATGGGAGGTGATGAATGAGAGTGAGAGATGGAAGAGAAGAAGAAAAAGAGAAAATGAAGGGGATGAGAGAAAATTGAGGTTGGGAAAGAGGCAAGAGAGAAATATGGGGAAGAAAAGGATGAGGGGGGAGGAAAAGGAGATGAGTGAGGAGAGAGGAAGGTTACCAGGTAGAGTGAGGGTTAGGGGGACAGGGACCCCAGAAGTTGGGTAAACATTGATGGGCCAGATAAACATGAGTGGGTGGGAGTATTAGGGAGTATAGAGGTGGGTTGGGGGAGAGGAGGGGGTTGGAGGATGAGAGGAGATAGTGGAGGTGAAGAGAGAGAAATAAAGGGGATAGAGAGGGGGGAGAGAAAGGGGGATGAGTTAAAGTGAGAACATGGGAGATAATGAAGAAAGGAGAGGCTGATGAGGTGGGAGAGAGAAGGGTGGGTGTGATGGAGTAGAAGAGGTGGAATAGGAGCAGAGAGAAGCAGGAAGTTCAGGGAGAATTAGAGAAGTATATGGGGGAAACTGCTGTAAGAGTGATGGGAGGGTTATTAAAGAAAAAAAAAAGCCTCTTGCACTGTTGTCATTGAGTGGACTGTCTTGATATAACATGTAATATAACCCGGATTAATTATCATATTCATGTCTTTGTTTATTAGCTAAACTTTCACTAATCATATGGGTGTTAGTAAAAGTACAGAGAACCAATTTTTTACTAAATTACAATCTTTACTATTTTTTCTTTCCTGTTTTACGAGCAAACACATAAGAAATATACTATTAGAAAGCTGAACTTCTACAGGAAAAAAAAACAATATATAATTTTACATAAGTATATATAGGTAAGTTGATAGGAACTTTGTCTAAATAGAAGCATATACGAAAATGTTGCAAATGTGTCTGACCTTCTGGCTCAGGTAAATGTCCTGAACCCCTCTAACAATATAAGCTAAATGTTTTAATTAGGCATTGATCATGAATAAAACTCATATTAAACTATATAAAAAAGCACCATTTAGCATTAAATGTACTGTCAAATTTCAAGCTCAGTTGAGGGGTGTGTTTTTGGGGGGTGGGGGGTGACTGTGTAGCAGACATTTGCTAAACTTTAAGAAACATAGTGTAACACAGTGACCTTCATTGGTTGAAGGCTAACTGTCTTAGACATTTCCCTTGGCCACAAGCGTTTGCTTTGGGACAGCCGATCTAGTATTGTTTATTCTCTTTTAATACCTGATTATAATTAAAAATCTTTAGGACCATCTCTAACTTTCTTTAATCTTTCAAAATTAATTTTATAATTAATATGGCTGTTGTATGGATCTAATGCAGTAATGTGTTTCATTTTAGCTGTAGTGGGACATGGAATACCTCTTCCAAAGCTGATGAACATAAACTTTAATGATGCCAACATCGATATCCTTGATGTAAGCAGAACACTTAAGAGTATCCTTTCACTGCTATATTTAAATTATTTATTCAAATATTTAAGTAGATAGATAGATAGATAGATGGATAGACTTAGATAGATAGGATTATACATTAGCACATGCAAGAGCTAGATATATAGATATGAAAAAAATCTTCAAATGTAATAATGTTTAAGAGAGAACATGTGTTACTATTTGAAGTTGGAAGGTAGAAGATTGAGGATGATATGCACAAGTTCTATATGCAGGGTCTCTTTAGCTTTTTGGTTCTGTTATGCAGTGTCCATTCCATGTTTCTGTGTTTTTAGAAGTGTTCTGAAACATAATGTTAAAGGTATATATAAGTTTCCTGGGTTTCCAATGTTTGGTTAGAAATGGTCAATTATTATCAGAAAAATATATGTTATGAAGAAAAGTTCAACTTACTTACAAGGTTCTAGGCAGGAAAGTAAAATCCAGCTTTGCACATCCACGGGGAGCTTACATAACCAAATACAATTATGAAAGGCTGCTAGATATGGAGCTTGACCTTTTTGGTACAGAGACTTTACAGTACACCAGGAATCCCAGAGCATGGTACAAATGTATCAGCTGCCTGAGTCTCCTCCTGATTGGCCAAAACAAATTATGAATGTTATGCTAATTTAGCCTGGGTTTAAAGGGGGTGTTAACTAGGATTTTCAACTGTCAGAAATTACAAGACATTTTTCTAGTTTCAAGGTAAGTGTTTAAATGTTTATTCTGGTATTTTTTCATGCAAAAAAATGTTTTCATACATTTCTGATCCTCTTCTATCAGATGCATTCATAATCCAGGAAACTTAGATATGACTTTAATAAACACACTTACAATTATACTTTTACATACAGGTGAATTAAACTTAGGAGAGGGCTACTAAAGCCTAAATTCTTGCTTATATACACATACACTCACATATATATCCGTACACCCCGTTCAAGTTTGGTGTTTTTGATGATACAGAATGACTGTTTTTTGTTTTTTTCTTCTTTTATTTTTCAGAACCTTGTGGTTTTGTCAACATAAATATACCAGGTAAATATTTTTTCTAGCATTCCAGCTACAAAATACAAGAGAAGTTTCAATGCAGTATCAGTTCTAAAACCTGTCCCTTTGACATCCTTGTTTTCTAATCTTTGTACAATTGTGTTTCACAGCAGGACCCTGAAGATGTAAATAGTGTGGCAACTTTATGAAGGATTAATACAAAATATTATACAAATAAGCAATACAAACTCTCAATTTCAACATGGACCAAATCCCTCAATTTCAACATGGAACTTTGCCAAGCATTGAGAACTGGAGAACACAAATGTTTATCTCAATATTATTTCAATAAAGGATTTAATTTTATGAAATGTCATACTATATTTTATTTCTGTGGTCTCCAGTGAATTATTTCTCATCAGTACAAAGCCACTCCGAGCCAGGGCAGTACTAGTTAATTTTTAATTGAGATCCCTGGTGCAAAATAATTGAAGGTCCTCCTTCAAAACTAAAATTGCTTGTTTTTAAGAAACACTGTATGTAATTCTATAAACAAAGAAACATTTGGACCCGTATAGACATCACTGTATATAATTACTCTGTCAATAAAATCTGTGCCCTAATCCTGGGGGATTTCTGTATATAACCTGCTTACATCCAGAGTTATTTGATGCCAGTCTTCTCCAACCTTATTGAAATATTTAAATTTAATTCAAATATCAAAAAAAGTCTTTAATATATGAGGGGATAACATGAATGAAAGGTTTTAAGATGTCCAAAACGTGTGCCTCTGATTGAAGTAAAAAGTCCAATAATAGGACAGCCAATGTGTATTATGATAATCTTTTCATTTCAAGTAGTGTGTATATAATAGGTCCTTTGGGTATTTTTTTTAACAATAATTCAAAAGTTTCTTATTTGTACATTAGCATTAAGATTTTATTTCAAATCTCTTTTTTAATACAAATGTAAGATTGCTACCCTGTCGTGGTGAATAGGAATATGTACTTCAATTAAGTTGTGAGCGTTACCATGTAGGGTCACCCAAGATGGCAGGTCATAACAAAGAGGTCAGACAAATGACGGCCCACTGGAGAAGGAACTAGTGACCCACTCAAGTTCTTTGCAAAGATAACCTTATGAATAAGCACAACTAGAGACATAATGATATGGCACTGAAAGGTGAGCCCCTCGGGTCAGAATGTGTCTACCACATTACTGGGGAAGGGAATGGTGGGGGGGGGGGGTAGTACAAGTTGCAATTTAATGAAGTGGTTCAGTGAAAGACAAGGGGTCACCCAGCTTAGGATGTGTCTAGAGGGGAAAGAAAAAGTCTGCTGCAAAGAACAATTCAGCATAGGAACCTGGTACATTAGGACTGTGAAGCAAGGCAAACTAAATGTGGTCAGACATGAGATGACAAGATCAAACATGGATATACTGATAATTAGTAAACTCAAATGGACTGAAATGGGATATTTAATATAAGACAACCACCAGATATTCTACTGGTGTCAGAAATCCAGAAGAAGAAATGGGGTAGCCTTCATAATCAATTAAGGAGTGTAAAAACAGTGTCCTGACACAACCCAATAAACGACAGAATGATTTCAATGCAAATTCAAGGCAAGACATTTAACATCAGAATGACTCAGGTATATTCTCAAACCATGGATGCTGAAGAGGCTGAAGTTGTCCAATTATACAAGGATATTCAACATACCATAGATATAATACCAGGATAATATTCTAATCATAGGAGATTAGAATGCTAAAGTAGGGAACCAAAGGACACCTGGAATAACGGGCAAGTTTGGCACTGGGATGCAAAATGAAGAAGGTCAGAGATTAGTAGAATTCTGTCAAAATACTTTTTTAATTCTAATTTATACATGGACATAACCAGATGGACAATATAGAATCAGATATACTGTAGAATTTGTAAACAAGATAGAAGAGCTCTATAATGTCAGAAAAAATAAGACCTGGACCTAACCGCAGCTCAGATCATGAAAAAATTATGATTTTTGCACAGTTCAGAATTCTTAAACAGTGAAGTTCTGATATATAATTTTGTTTAAAAACTATTTTTACATACAGATGGACCATTTCAATTCAATGTGATTATTAACCAGATAAGGGTTATAATCTATGCACAGAAAGTCGGCTCCAGCATGTTTTTATAATCAGTGATTGATCTACATAAGCAAATAGAGTTTTTTTTTGTAATTGAATCATATTGTTGCATTTTGAAAGAGTCAGCTTTTTCACTGGATATATGAAGAGTAAATTGCCACTTTTTATGATGTTATGTGGATAATATAAGGGTGCATTTCTTGTGTGTTTGGTATCTTGACAAAGGTCCTGAGGTCGTGGGGAAGTAGTTTTTTTTATTTAGCTAAAGTACTCAGGAGATTCAATCTGTTAAATACACGTTACTGCTTTAAGAATACTTGTTCACCCGAGCATATCTACAAAGGAGTATACACACGCACATATATATATATATATATATATATATATATATACAGCAATTGTTTCACATAAGAGTGATAAAATCCCTCCACCGTAAAAAAAAGTACAGTAGTACAAATAAGTGATTCTATTTGAATGTCTAAAGTTAAGTTAAGTAAATATATATATATATATATATATATATATATATTGACAAAGTCACACAGAGATGTTGGCTGAATAGAGGCATTTACTCAATCCAGTACTTCAGGTGTTAAAAAGGCTCTAATACATCACAATGTGGCTGCAGCAGTGAACAGGCTGGGACAGTCTGCTGAAAGTTCAGTTGTAGCCAGAGCCCAGAGATGGAGTGTTGCTGCTGGGCCAGAGAGAGTGTTGCAGTTCAGAGGAAGTGTTGCAGCTAACCCAGAGAGAGAGTTAACTCTGGAGCAGTCCACAGCTTTGAAGGACACACTCTGAGGGATGGGTGTGGTTCCAATTACTGACTGCTCAAGGAGCAGAAAAGATACCGGCTTTGAGGAGAGAGCGTAAAAGGGCAGTCTAAAGAGCTGCAAAAGAAGTTGACCCAGACGTTGGATACCAAAATCCAACAAAGACGCAGAGAAATTAAAGTGGGGAAGCTATAAAGCAAAGACTACAGAGCAGGAGCCCTGGACTTCATAGGAGAAAGGCCAGTACTCTAAATATACAGTTTATTGGACTGTTTACTGTTTGCCCCTCCCAGACTTGGGCGGCAGTGGATAGGGATAGTTAGGAAAGTGCTCAGAAAGTTAGATAGTGCTCAGAAAGAGCCAGGCCTATTGATTTCATGTTTTATTTATTTTCTTACGTTTTATGGCATTGGCAAAGAAGTTTAGTTAGAAAAGTTTGACAAACAAAATGGAATCCTCCTGTGTGATGGTGTTATACGTGTCAGAGACACAGCAAAAACTAGAGAAGAGAAGGGCAGTTTTCCACAATATATATATATATATATATATATATATATATATATATATATACACAGTATACACACACAAATAGAACTGGTAAGGTGTGTAATAACTTACTTACATGTGAACTTTGTGACTTAGGGTTTATTTTAAAACAAAATAAAAATGTTTCACTTACCACATACTAAACATTCACATTCTTTGCAGTAGGTGAAAAATAACAATACATCTAATATACAGTGTCATGATATGGGACCAACAAGATCCACATGCTCTGGAAGTCCAACTGATTAGATTCTCGTATCAGGTGGGTATGAATATCCTTGGTGACCGCAGGGAGAGTACAGAGATAATCTATTAAAAATAGTGTAACTTATAAAAAAAATTCCCTGTGCTAATGGAGTGCAGCTCTCACACTTGCAATCATCGACATTAATCAGGAAACAAATATCTTTGGCAGCCTAATCCTCCCTCCCCCGTTAGTCTCTCCCATTGTCCACTAATTAGCAAAGGCGCCAAACTCAGTATGCTGATATCAAGGTGGGAATTCCAGGGGGGCCATCAAGTCTCACCCCTTATCTTAATTCCCCCCAGTGCATGTAGGTATGTACACACAGTCACATCAAGGGAAAAATTATAGGCATTGTGTCTGCTATTATATGCATTGTCAAAATCACTCCCACATTTCAGTGGCCCAAGTCAGCTTAGACCTCCAACAGGTTGAGGCTGGCAAGGCCAAGTCACTGTTGGCAATTGTACTGTGTGGACAAAAGATGGTTCCCCTGCCCAGCCCTCAACATCTTGGCAATGCTGGAACTGATCACCTTCATTATCCTCTTGGTTCTCCTCTACTAATAGTCACATTAAATTCCAAGCCTATATGTGCAACCTGAGACCTGCAACGGTTGCGAACTTGAAATTTGGCCGAGTTACAGAGCAATTAAATTCGATCAGGGAGCAAGCTACAGGCTTGAGACGCAAACCCATACACCATTTGTCGAACATTGGATGCACGGCCGTGAACGTGATCAATTAGTCAAACCCGTAGTTACAGGTTTAGATGGAGCCAATCACAACAGTGATCATCAGAATTACGTCACTGAAAAATGGAGGTGGGATTTCAAAGTCTTATGGGTTTCAATTACAAGTTACGGTCGGACCCACATTCCAGAAATAATGCAATATTGATAATGCCATAAATAGGATATTCTATTACATGCGAGTTCCATTATATGTATTAACACATTGATTGCTGGGATCGATATAACACGGAAATTAACCATGAAATAAAGTATCTTATATTGCCGATTTGTGAGCGTAAGAATGTTGTGCTTACAATTCTAATACCTAACATCGCTTTCCCTTTTATTATATGTACAGTAGTGTGTGTATATTTGCATTCACAGTGCTACTGATTGGATTTTTAGTCCCTTGCGGGCCCTCTCTTGCACCCGTAGGCTTTTTGGCTCGATTTGCGGGTTACAGGCTTGAACGCCAGTGAATTTGTTGCAATTTGAGCGCAATTGGAACATAACAATTACAGGCTTGAAAGAACAAAGGATTTGTGGGCGCCCAAGTCAAATTCTCACGTCCCATAGGGTTTTTTCGCCCCTACGCCACAAGTTGTTGACAGGTTGCTTTTTGAGGTCAATTTAGTAAGTCTTGCAGGCTACATTTCAAGCAACTGTTTTACACATTAGGTAAATGTAACGTGGCTATCCGCTAAAGCATTAGACTGGGCAGAAAGGAGCAGGGATCTGGCTGGTGAAGTTCTGGGGACAATCCCTCTATATGTGTCCTGGGTGTTGACAGTCGACACTCCCTTCTTGATTCTTGCCTCGGCACAGCTGGGGATACATGGGACACTCCTCTAGTCTCCCAATATTGGTCGGCTAGGAGCCCAAGGCTTCTGCTGAGTCAAGATGGCGAGTCATGGTAGTGATCAAAGACCCAAATACACATAGTGGAGGAGCAAAGTTGGAGCAATTGCTCCATGACCACCAGTTAAGCAGCATCTTCTGCAGACCTTAACTTCCAGACCACCTCCGAGAAGGTGTCTGCTTCTGCCTTGGTAAGCTCCCAGAATCTTTTGTGATAAGTCTCGGGTGCATTGGCATAGTCGGCTAGCAACCGCTGCTTCACCTTCTCGTAAAACTGGTAATACTCTGCCAGGATGGCATGGCTTTTCTGCTCAACAACCCAACCAAGTTTCAAACCCATTCCTCTAGATCAATGTGATGGAGTCTGCATTGCATCTCAATGTCATAAAAACCATCAAAATCCTTAGTAACCACATCAATCTTCCTAAAACTATGATAGGAGAGCTTAAGACCAGGGGAACAGCTGTAACTTGTACTAACCTAAGATGGTGAGAACAACCTTTTCACTTCACAAAGCATTATCTCTCTGTCAACCTCTTAGTTGATGGTCATCAAGATGGGTCCCCCAACCTCAGGAGACACCAATTCCCAAGTAGGGCTTTACTGCCTGATGTGTACAGGACACCTAATCACCCCAATGGGTTCATCTAGAGAAGTAGGTGTTGCTCGAGAATTGTGAGTTTCCATTACCAAACTAGCCTCAGGTGGGTCCGGCTCCTGTCTGCCTTCATCTAACTCTTAGAGTGCCTGGACCATAGCTAGATGATTCCTTGACCCAGTCATCTTAATTTCTCAAATCTGGACAAACTCCCAGTATTGTAAGTTCATCATATTCCACCATGGCTTAGACAGAGCAGTATGATCAGACTGAGGATCACTCCATTGCAACCAGATTGTCACGATACGTGAACAGGAGGACAGGCACTCAAGGAAGTTCCCACATTCTTTCTAGTAGGTAAAAAAGAACAATACATCTGATAGAGTGTCATGATATATTGTACGGTCTGGAAGTCCTACTGGCTAGGTTCTCATATCCAGTGGGTATGAATATCTTCTGTGACCGCAGAGAGAGTGCAGAGATTTTCTTTTCAAAATAATTGACACAATAAAGGTATCTCTACCAGAGAGGAGTTCATCTAGGGAATGAGTATACCCAACAGCAATTCTACCTAAGATTACCAGGCCCTAGGAATACCCATCCCACCTTAAAGGGCACCATGTGTCCACTAACCAGTCCTCTACACTTTACTAGGTTCCACAATTAGAGGGAGACCTTCTCCTCAGAAACCTAAGCCTGTCTACCCCTGTCTATCTATGGCTCCCCACTAGGGATAGACTCCCACCCATTGCTTGGACAGTCTGTCCCCAGTTCACAGCACCCTAGCAAATCCCTAATATGCCCAGACACTGACTTGAGTTGTCTGACGGGTGGGGTCATAGACTCCTTGGCACCTAGGCGGTGAGATGGACAGACTTAGTCTTACCGTATGTCATTGCCAGACTCTGCCAACCCACCACTCTCATGCTTCACAATGAGCACCTTTGGTGCTCATTGTGAGCCTCTCCCCCCTCTACTTTTTTGGGGCTCATTGCAGGCGTCGTCAAACCCTCAACTTTCGAACTTTTGGACCGTACGAGTAGCACCAGATCTAATGAAGTGGTTGGGCCAAAGTGAGGTGGGTTTGTGGTTTTGTCTAGAGGGGAATGAAAAGTCCACTGTTAAAAAGAATAATTCAGCATGGGAACTGAACAAGGTCAAACTTTATATGATAAGATTAAACATTGATGTCCTGGGAGTTAGTGATATCAAATAAAATGGAATGAGACATTTCATACCAGACAACAACAAGATCTGTGGTCACGAATCCTGTAGAAGAAATGGAGGAGCCCTCCTAATCAACCAAGGGGTGACCAAAGAGGTGCTTGGTTACAGCTTAATAAACTACAGAATTGTTTCAAATGGAATTCAAGGCAAGCCATTTAGTATCACAGTGATCCAAGTCTATGCTCCAACTGTGGATGCTGAAGAGGCTGAAGTTGTCCAACCCTAGAATAACTGGCAAGTTTGGTCTTGGAGTACAAAATGAAGCAGATCAGAGATTAGTAGGATTCTGTCCTCTTCCAACAGCCAACAAGTCTGCACATGGACCGGATGGAGAACATAGAAATCAGATTGACTATAAACTTTGTAGCCAAAGATGGAGTTATATTTTGCTGTATGGTAGTTCAGTCGTGTCTGACTCTCCATGACTTTATGGACCACAGTACGCTAGGTGCATCTCTCAGTCACTGCCCCTCTGAGCTCCATCAAGTTAATGTTCATTGCTTCAGTTACCTCATCTATCCATCTCCCCCTCTGTCGTCCCCTTCTTCTTGTGCCTTCAATCTTTCCCAGCATCAGAGTCTTTTCTAGGGAATCTTGCCGTTTCATGATGTGGCCAAAATATTTGAGCTTCAGCCTCAAGATCATACCTTCTAGTGAACAGTTTGTCTAGATTTCCTGAAGTATTGATGTATTGGATCATCTTGCGGTCCAAGGGACTCTAAGCAGTCTTCTCCAACACCACAATTAAAAAGGTGTCAAGTCTACGATGCTCAGACTTCTTTATGGTCCAGCTATCACACCTGTACGTTGCTACTGGGAATATCATAGTTAGAACTATGCAGACCTTTGTTGCTAGTTTAATATCTTTACTTTTTATTAGCTTGTCCAAGCTTGCCATAGCTTTCCTCCCCAGAAGCAAACGTCTTTTAATTTCAAGGAAAACAAATCTGTCACTGCCTCCACTTCTTCGCCGTCTATTTTCCAGGAACTGAGTTTGCTGTTTGCCATGATCTTTGTCTTTTTAAAAATTAAGCAGCAGGCCAACTTTTGTACTCTCTTTTACCCTCATTATTATTACTATTATTATTATCAGAGTAGTATCATCTGCGTATCTGAGGTTGTTGAAATTCCTTCCAGCAATATTGATTCCGGCTTTGTATTCATCCATTCTAGCCTTACCCATGATGTATTCTGCATATAAGTTGAATAAATAAGGTGACAATATACAACCATGGAGTTCTATAGTCAGCAAAAACAAGACCTTGCGCTGTTGGCTGCTTAAACTATGAGCTTTGTATTGCAAGGTTCAGAATCAAAAGAGGGAAAAGTATTGTACCCGGGCAGATATGCAATAAATAATATCCTCTGTGGATATGCAGTGGAGTTAAAGAAAAGATTTAAGGGACTGGACATGATAAATAGAATGCCTGAGGAACTTTGGACCAACATTATCCAGGAAACAGAAACAAAGAAAATGAACTTTGAAAACCTCTTACATTAATGAATCTTTTATTTTTCAAGTTTAAATTGTTGTAAAACACATTCAGGGTTCCCTGGTGCTCCAGTTGTTGGGATTTGATGCTTTCACCACTATGACCTGGGTTTGATTCAAGTCAGAGGTCGCACCACAATGAAGCCAAGCAGAGTCAGTACTTGGTTGGGAGACAACCTTGTAATACCGGGAGCTTTATGCTTTCGCCCTCTGGATAAGGAGCTTGCAAATCCCTCCAGCATGTCTGCCATGAAACCAAATGGATCAGCATGACCATGGACATAAAGATGTGTGCCTGGTGTGTTATGGTCCACGAGGTCACGGAGAGTCGAACACCACTGAACAATGCAAAATTAAACACATTCATTTGACAGATATAGGATGGGTTAAGAACACCTCACGCTGATGTGTTCTATACAATTAGTTGAAATGTATTTTCAGAGTTGATTTAGTGATTGTCCTCATATGTATGAGATTTTGGAGGAACTGGAAACACTAATAAGCTTAAAAATAATGTTGCATAATTACTTTAGGTAACTTATACATCTAAAAGGCATTTTAGAATTTACTACTGCAACAAAGCCGTACAGTAATGTGGGAGAGTCCAAGAGGATTGGTGTGTGAGCCTGAGGCTGGATAAAGGTATTTGCCCAATCCAGTACTTCAAGTGCTAAACACTCTCTTATATCTTTTTGAATCTGCACTGTGAATAAGTACAGGAAGCTAAAGGGTGTTTTCTGTCCTGTGGGCGGAAATCATTCTGCAGGTGAGTAGGCAGGATCTATTTTAACAGGGAAAGGAGTGAGTTTGGGAGCTTGCAAAGCGTTCTAGTGCAAGTGCAGTTATTTTAAGAGGAGGGAGTTCAAAGAAAAGGGGTATAAAAAAAAATAGAAAACAAAAAAATATTTTTATTTTTTTGGTGTTGTTGTTTGGTTTAAGGTGCAGAAAAGCAATCTTTATACAAATACATTGGTTTGTTTTCTCACTGTATTTTAACCTCACTCAGTGTACCTCCTGTCATATGTATGCAATACTGGAACAGATGATCCAGAGTCCATACCTCTGTAACAGGTGTGAGCATGTCTGAAAGCTCAAATTGGAGAACTGGAGAGGAGAATTTCAGCACTGAGTGATATTGCTCCACTGGTAAGGGAGCTAGTGCTCAATGAGCATAGTTTAGCTGGGCCTAGCATGGAGGGTGGAGATGGGGCTAGTGAGGATGTCCAGGGAGGTAGCTTGGTTACAGTTAGAAGGGGAATCAGGGGGATCAGGAGGAGGAGGCAGGCCAGTACTGAGTTGGCAAACACCAACAGATTTTCCAGATTGAGTGAAACTGTTTGGGATGTCCATTCAGGAATGAAAATGCCAGATGGAGCTGTTCCCCCTAAAAGCCAGGAGAACAGTTCTACTGGATAATGCAGCTAAGCATGGGCAAGTTTTAATAATCGGAGATTTTAACTACCTTGAAATAAACTAGATGAATGAGACCAGCAATTCAGCTAAGGAGAGCAGGTTCTTGAGTGCACTCAGGGATAATTATTTGACCCAGGTTATACAAGAACCTACTAAAAATTAATTATAGACCAATGAGTAGTGATGTCCCGAACAGTTTGCGGGAGAATTATTCGCTGCGATTTTCGCATGTTGGCGTCCGCCGCGAACGGCGTACACATGCGCTTTTTGGTTCGCCCCCTTTACTTTATCATTGAGGAAACTTTGAACATCATTTATTTTATTTTATCATTTTTTGTGTGTAATCTATGCCTGCCTGCCAGCGTGTGTGTGTGACAGGCTTATAATACCTAACAGCATATTGTGCTTATTTTCACTACTCTTACCTGTTGGTGTAACATACATTGAAAACAACCATTTTTTTCCTGTAATCTAATTTCAGTTGCCTGCCTGTGTCAGGCTCACAGCTTATATTGTGCTCAGTGAAATAAAACAACACTTTTTTTTACTGTAATAGATTGAATAGCAATTGCCTGCCTACAGGCTTGTGTGTGAAGCCTATTGCATCTATTCTGCCAACTTTTGCCAGTGCACAGTGATACGTCATATCTGGTGCAACCGTAGTCTACAGTGACATAAAAAAAAACTTTTTTGACTGTAATCAATTGAATATCAGTTGCCTGCCTACAGGCGTGTGTGTGAGTCCTACAGCGCCTACTCTGCCAACTTTTGCCAGTGCACAGTGACACTCATATCTGGTGGCACCTTAGATTGCACGCGCAGTGCTCCAAATTTGAAGTGGGAGGACCGACCAAGCATCTTTTTCCATCTCCCTGTTCCAAAAATCAATGCCATATACACGTCCCCTAATAGTGGACGTAACAGGGATTAAACCGATAGGAATAGTTCTACTTAACAGTACACACCTTATAATAATGCAGACAGAGGCAACGCGTATAATCTTCCATGCTGTGCAGTGGAAGCCCCCAGACTCTGGGAGTCTGAAGAAGATGAGTCAGAGGAGGAAGGTGGCTTTGAGGAGGTGGAAGACCAAACACAGCAGGCGTCCCAGGGGGCTTGTTGTCACCTTTCGGGGACCCTTGGTGACTGGGTGGAGGAAGAGACCTTCAATGACATCAGTGAGGACAAGGACTCTGACCTGTGTATAATATTCCATGCTGGGCAGTGGAAGCCCCCAGACTCTGACCTGTGTATAATCTTCCATGCTGGGCAGTGGAAGCCCCCAGACTCTGACCTGTGTATAATCTTCCATGCTGGGCAGTGGATGCCCCCAGAATCTGACCTATGTATAATATTCCATGCTGGGCAGTGGAAGCCCCCAGACTCTGACCTGTGCACAATCTTCCATGCTGGGCAGTGGAAGCCCCCAGACTCTGGGAGTCTGAAGAAGAGGAGTCAGAGGAGGAAGGTGGCTTTGAGGAGGTGGAAGACCAAACACAGCAGGCGTCCCAAGGGCCTTGTTGTCACCTTTCGGGGACCCTTGGTGGCTGGGTGGAGGAAGAGACCTTCAATGACATCAGTGAGGACAAGGAACGGGACATGGCTAGCTTGGTATCCAACCTTGTGCAAATGGGGAGTTTGCGGTTGTGCAAAGGGACTGTTTGCGGTTGTTTGCGGTGCATTAAACGGGGAGATCGGTCTGTTACTGTGAAGCGGGTGTAACCCTTACACTACCGGATCGATACAACATCATACCTGATGTTTTAAAGCATGTTATTCCAAACAATTTAGGAATGTTAGGTGATTTATGCCCTTTATGGCTTAAAACCAGACTCTGCATCAACTATGTAATTTTCCATGGGAGTTTTGCCATGGATCCCCCTCCGGCATGCCACAGTCCAGGTGTTAGTCCCCTTGAAACAACTTTCCCATCACTATTGTGGCCAGAAAGAGTCCCTGTGGATTTTGAAATTCGCCTGGCCTTTGAAGTCTATGGCGGTTCGCCGGGTTAGCCCGTTCGCGAACATTTGATGGAAGTTCGCGTCCGCTGTTCGCGAACCGAAAATTTGATGTTCGCGACATCACTACTTCTCTATCTCATTAAGCTTACAGTGCCCCAGCTCAGATAACACATACAGCTTTTGTCTTTAGAAGATCTTCATTCCATATGGTTCAATCAAGACATGAATATTGCCTAAAGCCACGTGTCATTGTAGAAACGTGTTCATTATTCTTGACATTATTGATCATTCTCTGTCAGGCTGGATTCTGACCAGTTTTCTAATCCCTGCCATTAAAAAATATATTTATAACACAATGCTACCACCAACATGTTTCACATGGGGATGGAGTCCACAGGGTGAAGAGCAGTATTGGCTTTGCTCTGCAATGAGTACTAAGACCAAACAGTTACATTTTGTTCTCATGGGGCAAGAGACACTTTTCCACATATGCCTTTTGGTAAACTCCAAACAGTATTTAATATAGGCTTTTTTTTTAGCAATGACTTTCTTCTCGCCACTGTTCCATAAAGTCCAGCTTTGCCGAGCCTGAGCCCTATTGAATTGGCCAAATCACAATTACTTGTGACCGTAATGTAGCTTGTATATGCTACTGATATTCAATTGAATACATTTTGCTACTTGCATTCCAATTGTGAGTTACATGCTCAAAATCACTGCGGTTGTCAAAACTGTATCTCTGTCCTATTTCCTCCATTGATTCTTCAAGCCCGTAAATGTTACCAGTGCTAAAGACGGAAAATCAATATTCAATTACA
Organism: Discoglossus pictus; assembly: GCA_027410445.1. Taxonomy (NCBI): domain Eukaryota; kingdom Metazoa; phylum Chordata; class Amphibia; order Anura; family Alytidae; genus Discoglossus; species Discoglossus pictus. The sequence goes on from CM050174.1 coordinate 64,599,707, forward strand.
ACAATGCAGCAAGCCTGCAATTGCCTTCAAACCCGTAAATGGCAAATTCATAAAAAAATTCTACAAGTACTAGATAGGACTTGCAAGTGGGTTAAACACCTGTTCATGTAACTGCAGCAGCAAATAAACACACACTAAGGTACTTTAACATTCTGGGAAAGCAATGAAAGGCATTCAAATTCGATGCACAACAGTTTCAAGCTTGCAAATCTGCAATAAAAAAAACATTTACGTTTTATTTCCATGTTATATCAGTCCCTGGGAATCAAGAGTTTAATACATATCATGGAACGTGCATGGGCTAGAACAGTTGCCTTAATAATTTTTATTGATTTCTACATTTCCGGATTGCGAGTCTGATTGCAGATGGAACTTCTAAACACTAATTGATTGTAGTTTAAACTCCATGTTTTACTGACGTCATGATGACGGTCTCATTTACTATTGGCTCTGTCTAAAAAAGTTACGTATGGGCTTGCTTAATTCATCATAATTATGGCCAGAAATGCTACGTATGGGTTTGTGGTTTGCGTGTGGAGGCTGTGAGCAAGTAATTACGGGTTAGTGACAATTGAATACATTTACTGTAAATGTTTAGAAAGTATTTGTCCCATAGCCAAATGTTCAGAGGTAATTACTGGCTTGCAATTGAATATGGCTCCTTTTAGGTATCAATTGTCCAGTTAATGGTTTTTCCCATCTCAGCTGTGGCTCGCTCCAGCTCTCTCACATTTACAGTTGGCCTTTTGCTTAGTTCTATAACTAATGATCTCTGAGTCAATATCATTTCAATATTTCAATAGGGCTCTGGGGGGAGTTAAATTTTAGATATATTTATAAATCAAACCTGTTTGGTGCTTCTCCAGAACCTTATCCTGCATTTGTCTTGTCAGCTTCTTTCTCTTCATGTTGCTGTTTGTCTAGATTGATTTTGTAAAAATTTCCGGGAAACTCCAGAAAATTGTGTATTTATTCTGAGATCACTTTAATTGTACACAAGTGGACTCTTTTCAATGCATTATGAGGCTTCTGAATACAACCGGTTGCGACATGGCTTATTTAGTGGCTTCACAGCAAAGGAAGTGAGTACTAATTTTGAAAAATATATATATTTTTTCTAACATTATGCACTTTTATTTGTATATCAATTACATAAAATCACTTTTTAATACGGAACACTTTTTTATACGGAAAAACTGAAGAGGTGTGTAAGGACGCTTATTTGAGACATTGCTCTACTTCACTGATCAATTAATTTCTGAGAAGAAGGAACAAAGAAAGACAAAATGTAATTACAAGACTGACAGCTTTTTGTTTCTAGTAACTAACAGCCGTATTCAGTGCTAAAATCTGCTTAGGATCTTCTTTATGGATATCTGTTGTTGTTAAAACTTAAAGCAGATACTTACATTTATGTATGTGACACTTTTATAATGATTTTTTTCCTTGGAGCACATATTGTTCCATTTATTTAATTATGTTTTGCTCTGTTATAGCTTTCACAGCAAGGTATGTGTGAGAATTAATGAAATGGTATTGTTATTTAAAAAGAAAAATCAATGTGCTAGTTTCTCTAATGTCCTCTGAGACTGAGCAGCACTTGAGAATAGCTTTTTTTTGTATTCTTTTTATTCCCATTGATAAAAGTTCATGGTCATCTTTGAGATCATCAGTGAATCTTGCCAAGTGTTGGATGTTGTTAATATTTGCATTACAATTATATATAGCCAGTATGATGTCATATTGAAGACATACTTCTATATTCATTATGTGAAACAAAGTATATATTAAACTGGAGCTGTCCAGTTTAAGGAGCTGTCCAGGAGCTGTTTCTTTGGTGTGGGGGGCCAGACTTTATTGATCTGGTAGGTGGATTTACATTGGCCAATGAGCTGGTCTAAAATGATAATTTAAAAACATGTATCCCTCTCTCTCTCTCTCTCTCTTAATATATATAGTAAATAAATAGTACATATGTGTTCACATTTGAACATCTAAAACAAATTAAAAAACTTGTTCAATGCCCAGAATTCCAAGAAATATGGGGCCATATTCAATTTGAGGCCCGCAACTTGATCACAGACAGCCGTATGTCTGCGGGTGTATTGTGGGCTCCCGTTTGTCTGCAATTGTGATACTATTCAATTGCTCAAGGCAGCAAGTTGCTTTTCCAAAGCCAAAACCATAAAACAATGAACTGGTTCGAAGAAGTTCAGGGCGGGAACATGATCAATTCAGAAAGCCCATAACCTCCCATTTTTAATTAGCCAATAGAAAATGAGACTGTCATTAATTAATATGGCAGTAAAACATGGAGGTTACATGTCAATTAATCAGTTTCGGGGGTCCGATATTCAATGGGACTCGCAAACCCTCAAAATAAAGAATTATGAAAATGGATGCCAATACTGTTCTAGTCCATGTGGGTGGCCTGATATGTGTTAACTCATTGATACCCGAGATCAATTTAACCCCAAAATGAAACATACATTTTTTTTTTCTGCCATTTTGCAAGCTTGAGACTGTTGTGCAATTAATTCTAATGTCCTACATCTTTTTCCCTGTTATTTACAGTGCAGTATTGTTTTTTTATTTGCATTTACAGTGCTGTGAATAGGTGTTTAACCCCCTTTGCGGTTCCTCTCTAGCACCCGTAGGATTTTTTCCTTCTTTTGCCATTTACAGATATGAAAACATTTGCAGGCTTGGGGAAACTGGGCAATTGAATAGAGATTTGCGATTTTAGCCTTGCGAAAGTGAAAGATCAAAGGCTTCTGGAGGCTGTAAGTTACAAGTTTAACCATCGCCATTTTTTCAAGGCCATAACTCGGAAGCCGATCCAAGCCTGCAAAAATATGCTAATCGAATAGCAAAATAGTTTGCAATCTCACTTACGGGGCACCTCAATTGAATACGGCCCACAATTATTACACTGCATTCTGGGAACCTTGGCAGGGACAATTTCAAACATGGCTTCCCTTAAACATATGCCTACTTTGATACATATATTAATACATCCCTATATTTTGAATGAATGAATTGAACTTGTTGGAATTTACATATAAAATCTCAGATGGTTAACTAATATTAGTTTTGTAAGGGGATTAATCCTGGCAGTCAATGGGCCACAGAAATCAGCTGGTGGGCCATATCAGGCCTCCATTTGGACAGCAATGTATTAAACAAATGTATAAGATCTCACCAATGAGCATCAATGTTTTTTCTTAAGATCTCAGTGTCAATATTTTCATATCAGAGATTTAACCTACTTTATGTGGTTTGTAATCCATATACCTTGGGGTGTGGGTTAATAGGTCTGCCTACAAGTAGGGGTTCTTACAGGTATATTATATTTATATGATGCTTACATACAACAAACTGACACTGAAAAATAACTCCTAAACAAAAAAATAACAGATAAACACAAAACTTCAATTATTATTTCCATCATCAGTTTAATAGATTCAGTACATTTTTGCACAAATTTTTGACTTCTGAAAGTTGCAAGAGTTAAGGACATATCTTGCTTGCTAGCTGCTATTGTCTAGAAGTAGTATCACTGTCTCCTAGAAAACAAAAACAATTGTATTATAATATAACTCACTTGGGAAGTTCCCATTGTATTATGCATGGAAGACCTTTATATTGTAATGGTATTCATTTCTCCCAGATATACACACTGCAAAGCAATACTGTTACATTAATCGTGTCTCAACAATAGATCAAGGTGAGTCTGCAATGCAGGTAAATACAACTCACCACTATTTAACTCATGATATTATGATATTAATGTTAAGTTAAAAAAAAACTATTATTAAAGCTAAACTGTAATGGCCTAACATGTGGTAGATATTTTAATTAGTCATTGATCATTAATAAAATCCATATTCATATGATAAACACTATTTCATATTGAATGTACTCAGTTACTGCTGGTCGCACCCCACTATAAAGTAAACTAGGGAAGTGGTTTTGTCTACCAAGAGGTCCTAAATATATAGGCACAAAGTTATACAGGACCAATGATGTCCATTGGCTGGAGACCAATGGATAAAATCCTTAACTGTGCCCTTTCACTTGATGACCATATCAGATTAGAGACAAATACTTACTGCATGGGGTGGCTAATTTATTCATCTTAAAATTATTTTTATTTATATTGCTTTTATAAATTATTACATATGATTTTTATTAATGACCTTTACAGTAGTCCTTTGAACTGCAATTCTGTTTACAGTTGATGTTAAAACACAGTGGATCACCATAGTTAAGTCATAGTACATATAGAAATCTACAGATTCTTCATATGTAACCCCTATACTTTCTTCTCTATCACCTCCTAACAAAGGATTATTCCTTTTTCAAAATGCACCAGTGCTAGTATCAAAGTAGGGGGGCGTAGAAAGGTATATATGTTTTTTGGGTTTCAAATGTTTGGTAAGAAACAGGCAGTGATTATCAGAAAAATATGTGTTATATACATAAGTTCAGTGTACTTAAAAAGTTAAATGCAGGACAATTAAATTCCAGCTTTGCACACCCACAGGAAGCTTACAAAACCAAGTAAACACAGGAAATGCAGCTAGGTATGGAGATTGACTTGCTGCTGGAAGGAATCACATGGTTGGGTGGGGTCTGAGCTTACAGAATCAGAGCACGTGGATATATAGAGGAAGAGACTACATATCCCAGGCTGCTTTGCAACACAGGAACCCCAGAATATGATGCAAATGTATCTTTCTCCTGATTGCCCAAAACAAATTATGAATTTTATGTTAATTTTAGCAGGGATTTCCAGGGGTGTCAACTGACAAAAGCCTCAGCTTGCAAGCTGAAAAGATTTAGCAAACATCAGGGTGAGTTTGTAAATGTTTTTTTTTGCATACACTACTGATTCTCCTCTATCAGATGAATTCATAATTCTTGAAACTTAGATATGCCTTTAAGGCCTTATCTCTCTCTGTACAAACAGCATTTGTGTTAAGTATTTTTAAAACACCTGCTGATTGAATAAAACTTCCATTTACATACATTTATTCTGGTATAGGCTCAAGTGTTAATTGACCACTGTGGTCTTTTTTTCTGTATGATCTTTTGAATAAATAAACATGACAAGTAACCAAAAAGTTTTTAGAAAGCGTAAACATTTTTCAACATTTACATTTTGCAACTTTTATATGCAATCCCTTGCTAAATTGTGTTCTTGCTTTCTGCTGTCTCATACTTTTTCTAGTGGGTGTTTAATGGTAAACTATTTTTTTTAACTTCTTGTCCGTTCTCCTGAGTGCAATAATTGTTGTGACTGCCACATTCTCATTGTGCAGTCATTAACTTTGTCTACATTCAGAGTTCCCTCCCACCGCAGGAAGTTGATCCGTGGTAACTAAAATAGCAGATTCCACAGCAACATAATCACATATAACTATGAGTTTGTCAGTAACGCAACGTCAAAAAAACGCGAGCCTCGCTAAGCGAGGCCAGTAGTTGTAGTCCACATCTGCGGGCCTGCAATGAGCACCAAAGGTGCTCATTGCAGGGCTTGCGATGCGATCATCGCGAGGCATGCACGTAGGAGTTTAAAACAGACTGAAGATGGCCTCAAGATGAGCACCATAGGCACTCATTGCTAGGCTTGCAGCACTTTGCTGCAATAATCGCCGAAGGCTCATTGCAGCTCTCACATAGTGCCTTTTCAGGGTTCCTGTAAGGGTCCTCTGTCCTGTCAGAGATGTAATTTGCCCCATTACACTCCACCGATTGAGAATGGAAAGAAACTGAAGATGCCCATAGCCAAAGCCAGTAACAGTTAGCCGAAGCCAGTAACACTTAACCTAAGCCATTAACACTTAGCCGAAGCCAGTAACACTTACATGAACAATCGCAGGCACACAGGACTTCGCAATGAGTGCCGAAGGCACTCAGTGCATCGTGGCGAGTTGCACGACAACTGCAATGAGCGCTCATTGCAGGGCTGATGGTGAGCGCCAGGTTTGGTCTACTATCTACCATTTTATTTTCATGGCTTAGAGTGCTCCACAATTCAGTCCAATTCACAGAAACGGTTAGATAGTCAGTGGGGCTTAATTTACTTATTTATTATTTATTTATGCATGCATTTTTTTTTATTTTCATTTAATGTTGACATCCCTTCAAACCACCCCTTTAATGATTAACATAAGTTAAATTATACAATCAAGATATTTTATTTATGGTGATATATCCCACCTACGACCATAATGTATTAAATTCCAAATTTACTTTTTGAGTCCAGACTTGCAGCGTCCGAAGTAACCTACAATTAGCACAATCATGCCCAGCGATATAAATATATTATAATCAGTGCAAGGTTTTCAGTAAAGTCTCTTACCTCCTTAACTATGTAAGTTGACACAGCAAAGCTTCCAATTGCCATGTTTGGAATACATATGTACAGGTCCTTATCTTTAAGAAGCAACAAAGATTATTTTGAGTGGTCACACAACACACCAACCATATTGAATGCAAATAATCCCATCAGAATTATGTTCAAACTCGTTCCATACTTACAATTTATTGTTGGCAAGACATTGTTATTGAGATAGTCCTTTACAAAAGTATTTAGGATTTCAAACTGTGAAAAATTGCAAAGAGTTTTTAGATATGTCTTCATGTTTTACATAATTTCAAATAAAATTAAACAGTGCTTGAGAAATAATGAATTCAGCTCCATTATGATGAGTGATCACCAGGATGAAAACGTTGTGCAAGCAAAATGGCTCATTTATATGGCAATAACAAGCAGTGACACAAATATATAGAACACTATGTCCAATAACTTCTTGGGCATTCGTTAAATTAATATCAAGTGCTAAAACATTAATACAACTCATTAAAAAGAGCTCAGGATCGTTGTCTTCTCTTTTTTTATATTTGGAGGGACAAAAGGGATAAATTATATTCATCGGCAACCCGTCCTTGCTAATATCTGTCTAATATATCTAATATGTGGCATTGACATTATATATATATATATATATATATATATATATATATATATAAATATATATAAATATATATATAAATAAATATATATATATATATATATATATATATATATATATAAATATATATATATATATGTATTATATCTTTTCATATGACAACACTGAAGGAATTACACTCTGCCATAATGTGCAGTAGTAAGTGTACAGCCTGTATAACAGTGGAAGTTTGCTGTCCCCTCAAAATAACTCAACACACATTAATGTGTAAACCGTTGGCAACAAAAGTGAGTACACCCCTAAGTGGAAATGTCCAAAATGGGCCCAAAGTGTCAATATTTTGTGTGGCGACCATTATTTTCCAGCACTGCCTTAACCCGCATGAGCATGGAGTTCACCAGAGCTTCACAGGTTGCCACTGGAGTCCTCTTCCATGATGACATCACGGAGCTGGTGGATGTTAGAGACCATGAACTCCCCCACCTTCCAGTTGAGGATGCCCCACAGATGCTCAATAGGATTTAGGTCTGGAGACATGCTTGGCCAGTCCATCACCTTTACCTTCAGCTTCTTTAGCAAGGTAGTGGTCGTCTTGGAGGTGTGTGTGTTGTTATCATGTTGGAATACAGCCCTGCGGCCCAGTCTCCAAAGGGAGAGGATCATGCTCTGCTTCAGTATGTCACAGTACATGTTGGCATTCATGGTTCCCTCAATGAACTGTAGTTCCCCAGTGCCGGCAGCACTCATGCTGGCCCAGACCAAACATATGTCTATATGTGTATATATGTTTTCTATAATATGTTGTGTTGATTCTCCCTATATGCATTTACCTGCTGATGTCAGATGCTGCCTACACTCTCTCAGCATCGCTGTTTACGTTCAAACTGAGGGTTTCATCTCATATCAGAGTTTTTGTGCTCTTTGTGCCTTATCCGTTTATCTGTCATTTAGGGGTTATTTCAACTATATCCTCAGTATAGATGTATACTTTTGGTGGTGGGAGTGTCATGGTCTGGGCCTGCATGAGTGCAAATGTACACTGTTATGAAGGCTGTACACTTACTACTTTACATTGCAGCAGAGAGTCATTTCTTCAGTGTTGTCACATGAAAACTTATAATAAAATATTTACAAAAATGTGAGGGGTGTACTCACTTTTGTGAGATACTGTATATATATATATATATATATATATATATATATATCACATATTATAATTGTCAAACTGCGATTCGTCGTCACGCTTTGCGACAAATCGCAGTTTGACAACAATCTGATCGCAAAGCCGTGCGGCGTCCCCACACACTCACTGCATTCCCAGCCACGATCTCCTCTCTCATCTCGGTGCTGTCAGTGCCCCCCAGGCCTCCTTCACCATACACACTGCTGACTGCTCTGTCCTTCCCTTCTAACCCCACACACTCACTCTCTCCTTTGTATTATCCCTGTCCCTCGGCAAGCCTTCTCCTCCTCCATACACCCCGCTTTCTCCTTCCCCAGTCACTCTCTCCTCTCACCTCCATGCTGTCACTGTCCCCTCCGCAGACCCTCTTCAGTCACTTCATGTTGATCCGCAGCCCCTATATCCGGATCGGGGTTGGATCGGATCCCTCTGGTCCGGCTACCCCCTCCTCCATAGAAGGTCACCCTGCTCTTCTTAGCTCCGCTCCCACTCCTTCCTACCCACGGCTGCCCGGCTGCCGGAAAGTGGCCCC
>CM050174.1:64610901-64704590 GCA_027410445.1 Discoglossus pictus
GAGAGAGGGGAAGAGAGAGAGATGGGGGAGAGGGAGAGATGGGGGGATAGAGAGATGGGGGAGAGAGAGATGGGGGAAGAGATGGGAGAGAGAGATGGGGAAGAGATGGGAGAGAGAGAGATGGGGAGAGAGATGGGGAGAGGGAGGAAAGAGACACAGGGGAGGGGTTTAGAGACATGGGAGGGAGAGGGGGTAAAAACACAGTGGGGGGAAGGAGACACAAGAGAGGGAGAGGAGGGGGGAGGAGACACAAGGGAGGAAGTAGAGAGGGTTAGTGACTCGCAATGAGCGCCAAAGGCGCTCATTGCTAGGCCCTTGATGAACGCTAAAGGCGCTCATCGTGAGGCCAGTAAAGTAGAGGGGGAGAAACTCCCATTGTGTGGCAAACAGCATTGACAGGCTTCACTTTTTATTGCCGTCATTTTTGACAGGCAAGCCGCTAGTATATATATATATATATATATATATGAACAGAGAGAGGCGGGGATGACAGAGAGGATTTGGGGTGCAGGATAAAGTGAGATGATGGAGGGAAGGAAAAGGAATGGGTGCAGGGGACTGAGAGAGAGGATGGATGCAGGGGACATAGTGTGGGGATGGGGTGCAGTAGGGTGCAGGTGATGGGGTGCACGAAGAGGAGAGTTGATGAGGTGCAGTAGAGGTGATTGGATGCAGGCAGACGCACTCCTCTCTGGGGAGCACGTGTCGGCGCGCGCTGATGATGGCGCACAGATGGCGGCGCGCTGTTTTCCAGAGCGCAAAGGTCGTGCTACCCTTTATGACCAAGTATAGATCATTCCTTTCCAAATACTTTATTACATATTATCAAGCTAGCCATCTAAATAATTTGTTGGCAATGCACTAATAATTTCAATTTCTTTCAAATGTATATAGATTTAGTTATTAATCATGATTAAACTGTATATATTTAGAAATTTGTCTTCTACACTTTCACTAAGCTCTTTAAGTGAGAAGTTAATTATTTAATTATTACACAAAAAAAGCTTAAGTATTTGTAACTTTCTATTATTAAATATTTTTAACACTGTTGAATTTTAAATAAAAAGTCACTTTGCATGCAATAAGCCATTTTATGTACTAGAACGCATACATTTGATTTAAAATACTTGTTTCAATCCTGCTTATGTGTGTACATTTATATTGCATGCTACACCAGTGAAGGAATGAATATTCTTTTTTGCTGTATGATGTGTACTTTTTAAGAAGTTTTTATACAGGAAATCTTCTTTACTTACGTCTTTGTCACTAGTGTCTTCAGTAGGTACCGGTCAATGAAGTAAATCTGAACTCTAACAAGAAGAATCACAGTTTTAGGCAAGTCTTTTTTCTATGATGGTATTGTATGGACCAATATTGTGTATATATATATGTATATATATATATATATATATATTTATATATAATATATATTATATATATATATATATACTATTATATATATATAAAATGGTGTATATATCCCTCTTTCCCATAGGAGGTGATAGGGTTAGGGCCTTCTACAACAGTGTGAGCAACCCAGACTCATAGAGACATTGGACTCCTGAAACAGTCCGAACATCCAGGCTTGTATACCTTAATTATAGTTTGGCAGTGAGAGAACAGCTGTTATAGTTTAGTTAGAGCTTCATGGAAGTTAATGCTGTATATTTTGTGTTTTGCTTCTTTATATATGCGGGCTGAAAACCAATAAATAGTTCAAAAAGTATTGAGAAGCCTTCCTGTGCGTTTCCCGCCATCTAAAGTGCTGGAAAACAGGGCACTGACCCAGCCAGAGATGGTGCTATGCCTCAATATATATATATATATATATATATATTTATATATATATGTGATATATTGTTAGTTTAGTCACTCCAGTCATGTCCTGACTCTTCACTAACACTAATGGTCAGCAGCACGCCAGGCAGATCTTGTGTCTGGTTGTGCTCATCCATAAGGTTTTAATGTAAAGATAATGGAGGGGTTGCTAGTTCTTTCTCAATTGGAACGCGTCTTGTATCACCTCTCTGTTTTGGCCGGCCCATTTTGGGTGACCCTACAAGGTACACACTGAGGCACACAAGCCCCTTCACCCACAACAAGGTAGCGATCCAGAAGGGATAGCCAGTAAGCTTGAAGCAGCTGTACATGGATAGGATACTCAGCTTGTGTAAAATCCAGCCTTGGCTTTGCATTAAAGATGTGTAATAAAGCAGGCATAAGCATAAAGGAAGCCATGTTTGATAATGGCTACAGATTGAAGAGCGAGGCCTTTGTGGACACATTTGCATGTCCCAGCTCGGCTTCCCAGAATGCAGTGTAATAACTGTTTTTCTCAGAGTTCTGAGTTGGAAGCAGTTTTTTTTTTAGCTTGTTTTAGACATTCAAATGTGAACACAGATGTACTATTTATTTACTATATATATATATATATATATATATATATATATATATATATATATACACACAGTATAGTATATATATATCATATATATATATATATATTGTAACAGAGTGAAGCTAGAGGTGGGTTTAATTAAATAGGCTGGAAGATTTCTCAGGAGAAAGAAAGAGTTAACTCCGGGCAGTGATCAGAGGCTAATTGAAGCCCAGCTGTGGATTGCCATTAAGACAACAGCAGAGAGATGGGTGGAGTCTCTCTCACTTAGGCTTGGGCCTAAGCAGTGTGAGCAGTGTGTGGAATCCTCTCCTGTTGGTGAGCTGCTGTTAGCAGCAGAGAGCAAGCTACAGAAAGAAGCTTGCTGTCTCTTCCTGATTGCAGTCAGAAGACTGTTGTGTACCAAAGATTGCTTGCAAGTTGTGTTCCAGAGGAATCTGTGTTCCAGGGGAAGCTGTGTTCCAGAGGAAGCTGTGTTCCAGAGATTGTGAGTCAAGGATTAGATTTTCCTTACAAGAATCTGTGTAAAGTAACTCCAGGAGAAGGCAGCAGTCTGACTGCAAACTGGACAGAATCTCTCAAAAGACTGTTTAAGGGTCCAGGGCGGTTGGAGCATTTCGGAGAGACGGGCGGGCCGAATGCCTCCCCTTTTCTACTGAGGAAGATATTTACAAGAGGACTGTGTGTTTGCTATACCTTTGGCTGATGTAAGCCATTATGTGGTGTCATTTTTGGACTTATTATAAAAAGATTAAAATAATACATGGTTCCTTCTTGCTGTTAATCTAGAAGGTCGCAGGTCAAAACTACCACAATATATATATGTAGGATCCAAGAGAAAGACACATTGTCGTCTCATTTGCACGTCCCCACATTTTAGACATGGCAGATGAGCTTATAAATGTATTATTTATTGTATAAATAAATATATATATATATATATATATATATATATATATATATGTACAGTGGATATAAAAAGTCTACAACACCCCTGTAAAAATGTCAGGTTTCTGTGCTGTAAAAAAATGAGACAAAGATAAAATCATTTCAGAACTTTTTCCACCTTTAATGTGACCTATAAACTGTACAACTCAATTGAAAAAAAAAAACTGAAATCTTTTAGGTGGAGGGAAGAAACACCCTTAAACTAATACTTTGTTGAAGCACATTTTAATTTTATTATAGCACTCAGTCTTTTGGGGTATGAGTCTATCAGCATGGCACATTTTGACTTGGCAAGATTTGCCCACTCTTCTTTGCAAAAACACTCCAAATCTGTCAGATTGCGAGGGCATCTCCCTGTGCACAGCCCTCTTCAGATCACCCCACAGATTTTCAATTGGATTCAGGTCTGGGCTCTGGCTGGGCCATTCCAAAACTTTAATCTTCTTCTGGTTAAGTTTTTTTTCAATTGAGTTGTACAGTTTATAGGTCACATTAAAGGTGGAAAAAGTTCTGAAATTATTTATCTTTGTCTCATTTATTTACAGCACAGAAACCTGACATTTTAACAGGGGTGTGTAGACTTTTTAAATCCACTGTATAGTCCAGAGTAATATCTGGGTTTGTGGGAGGGCCCCTCTCTTGCTCTGCCTCTTCCTGTGGGCCATCAGCCTTTATAGGCACTTCCTGTCTACATCCCCTGGCTCAGTTCATTCCTGAGCCCATGCCTGCAGGTTGTTTCTCTCTTGTTTTTCAGCTTTCCATGCCTCATATAGCAAGCTCCAGTTGCTTTTTGGCACTTTTCCTACCATTATCCAAGGTAAGCTGTCAACCCCTTCTAATCTATCCTTGGTGGATATTGGCCCAGGACTACCAAGCTGCTTGCTTGTCCACGTCCAAGGTTTGGACCTGAATTTGCCAAGTTGCGTTCCTTGTCCATGTCAAAGGCTACGCTTTTTAGGCTTTGTTAAATCTGCTTTTCAAAATTTTTCCCAAATCTACCAAGTTTCCCAACTTTCCTGTTCCTTTTCGGGTGGGTTTAGACCTGAATCTGCTAAGTTACGTCCCTTGTCCATGTCAGGCTTTTGTAAGCCTCCTTTTGCAGATTTTGGCCCAAACTTGCTAAACTTCAACCTTCCTTAAGTCCTAAACCAGCCTTCGCAGGCTTACCTCGTTCACGCTTTCCATACGAACCAAACCAGCCTTTGCAGGCTTATCTCATTTACGCTTTCCATACGAACCAAACCAGTCTTCGCAGGCCTACCTCATTTATGCTTTCCATACAAACCATATCAGCCTTTACAGGCATTACCTTGTTCACACTTTCCATAAGTCCCAAAACCAGCCTTTGCAGGCTCACTTCAATCACACTTTCATAAGTCCTCAGAAGTCCTAATGCTACATCAGCCCTTCACGGACCTCACTTTGATCACCTTGGCCCTCTTAGCAGGTCAGTTAGGGTTGTAGCAATAGGCCACACCTCAGCTACATGAGTACTGGGGCCCAACAAAGCTTATATCCAGGTTGTTTCCCTCGGGTTGTGGGGGGACCTTCTCCCAAATGTCCACGCGGGCATTCCCATCGCTGCAGAGCAATGGTTCAATGTACTCGATTGTTGGGAGAGGGACTGACCACAAATATATATATATATATATATATATATATATATATATATATATATATATATAGATAGATATGTGTGTGTGAGTGTGTATGTGATAAATATACTCACCCCCTTGCAAAACACATGAAAGATTAACCTGTTTCCTTTAATAGACAGATCTGCATCCAGCAGTGCATCCTGTAAATGGACAGAACAGTTAGACTTTGTGCTTGCTTTGTCAGACTCGTCCTAACATAACAATGTGATTATTTCAAATGGTTATAACTTAGTTTATTATTAATTTCAGCCTCTTAGGCATGCTCCTATCTTCAGCTCTGTCTTCTCTCTTAGTATGGATAAAGCTTTATATAATTTATGTACTAAACTTGTTGATATCATCATTAAACAATAGATACCCCTTATTATTGTATATATATATATATATATATATATATATATTTATATATATATATATATATATATATATATATTACCAAAAAAATAAAATAATTTAGAAATCAAAAATATAATGGCTGCATTCATATTTTGCTTTTTAAAACCAATGTGAGCATAGTTATTCAAAAATACATACTGAAAATAAATACCACAATAGCCCTTTAAAGCATAAACCATTACATCTCTCTGCTCTTATGGCGATCAGTCCCATTTCACTCCAGTATGAATTTCATGTCCTCAGAGAAACCACTTATTAAGTAAATGACCTGATACAACTATTGAAAATGATATAATTAATACCAAAAAAATATACAGTTGGTTCCCGTGGATGACCCAACTCAGACAACTAATACTTAAGATCTGGCTACCAAGGCTTTTTATATTAGTTTGTTTTTATGCTCTGTTTTTTCAAATAATAATAATTATTATTATTATTATTATTATTATTATTACAGTATTACATTGTATTTTAACCACATATGAGCCATTATAGTATTAATATTTTTCAGGGATATGAGTTACATACAAATCTAATTTAAAGACGATCTCAGGAACATATCTTGTCTTTAACCCGGGGACCACCTGTTTATGAATAAGATGAGTGTGCTACTAGATATCAAAATAATAATAAACTAAATTATCCTAGATTTATCTAGGTAGACCTAAACCTAGATTTTAAAAGCGCTATCCCTTCAGTACATTGAACTTAATAAAGAATCTTAATGAACGTAGACACATTTCAATATAAGGTTTCTTTTATTGAAAACACATGAAGATTATTAAAGCTGATAAAGCTCTCCAGTACATAAACTATCCTCTGCCATCCATGAGGGAAACCAGTTTGGTTTGCTGTTGGGTGGACATGCATGGCTCTGCCTTATGCCTACTCAAATTTCTCTAAGCACAGCCGGCAATGAGACCTCATTCACACATTGGACTTTTCTCTAACTAGTGACTTGTGATAAATATTATTATCTACCGGTAATTATTAACCATCATCGTCTATTATATAAAAATCCTGTTTCTGTAGGGCTTTTTCACAGTCACTACCAAACTTCATAAACAGGTTCTCATCCTGTTTTTATGGTTATATCCCTGTCTCTTACACAGAGATGTTTATAGCTGTAGCTCCGTCTTTTATGCAAAGGGGTTTTGTAGCTCAATCTCTTAGGTTAAGGTATTGGTAAAGTGGATGCCCTGTCTTTCACAGAAGTTTCTATCAAAGCCTTTACCTACTGTTAGTGGCAGCACCATCTTTTCGCCCCACGTTTTACGGACAGACATTTTGTCTTTGCCGCACCTTACACAAATGTTTTTATTCTACTTGTTCTTCTTTATATATAAAGGACTTTTTATATTTACTGTTCTGTTAAACCCTTTCATATTTGTTGCACTGCCTCTTACATAGAAGCACCTTCATAGTTGTTTTTTTAATAGTCTTTGGCTTGACCATTCCTAGATGTTTTTAGCCTGCTGAAGCAATACCCTTTTGTCATGATCCTCCAGAACTCATGAACTTTTGGAATTAGCAACTTTGTTGACTCAAGGGCTATTATAATGGCCACCAGAGCATTTAAAATCCTATGTCACTTGCTGAATTCTATTATATATTTTTTTTTATCCCTGAATTCCTGGTTATATGCTTTGAGCCCCTAGGATCCCTTTTAACCAGGTCATTTGAACCTAGAGGATTCTAGGTCATTTTTTCATTACATTGCACTAATAAAAATATTTTGGGGTTAGTACTACTTTAAGGGCTACCAGAAGATGCTTCCGGTGGCCAACTATGATACCTAGTTCACTCCCAGTCCCAGGACCAGGCTAGGGCCCTGGCCAGGTTCCAACTCACTGTAAGCGGTAGATAAGACCCTTTGAACTTCAATGGGAGATACATGGGGCTGATTAAGCCATCGAGTATTCTTAGCAAGGCTGTCAAAACATGGTCAAGTGAGGTCAAGTCCTTTGATCCTTTATCTTGTGGTTAACCACAAATTAGAATGTATTTGACCTTCGTTATTGTTTGTGCCCCCCATTCAATCTGTCAGGGAGTCCAAAATGCTAAAATTGTTATGGAAGTCAAAGACAGTCACCCTTTAAAAAAAAAACTCAATAAAAGTATAATTTTCCTAGGGGTGGTCAGATAAGGAGCTGATAGACCACCAGAGGTCCCCAAACCCACCAGGCCTTACCACTATTCCCTCCCTGCTCCAGAGGCACCCCAAGCCCACTAACCATCCCTGCTACCATCCATTGGACTCCCTGCTAAGCCGAGAACAAGCTCCCTGCAAATGTAAGCCTACATACGCCAGATCTATGGTTCTCTACGTGGAATAAACCCAACAATAAATATGGTAGATATGACCCTGACATCATCCTTTAACAATAAGTTTCATAGAACATCAAAGCCTAGGATCAAGAATGCCTGCCTGAACTGTCTTTTGGAGTACTCTAATCTGTTTTAGGCTTAATATTATAGGATTTTGAAATTTAAAGGGATTGTTTATATGTCACATCTGCTTTCTTGTTTGTTTATGCATTCATTCTACATTGTTATAAATAGCATGAAATGTGGGTATTTACTAGAAAATGGTGTCAACATTTTAATGATTTACTTTAAATGTAATTGTTTATAAATGTTAAATGTGAATATCTATTTCTAGAACATGCAGAACATCACAGATTACTTTTCATATTATACTTACAAAACTCAACGTGAAGATTGGTTCAGTAGAGCCTGAAGCAAATCCTGTCACTTCCGCAGAGACTGTGATTTTGGCATTTCCACTGTCCATAGTCATCTGTGGAGGCTTCTGTATAGTGACTTGTAAACTAACTGCATCTGTTTTTCTTGCCTAAAATGATTTGGGCAGATGTTAGCGTAGATAATATTTGAGTTTTAAGATATGGAATTACAAAAGTGAGCTACTTATTAAATATTCTTGTATTTTGTTGTGTAGTGATTTTCAAGGTAATGACTATGAAACCCTGCATACATTTAACCACCTGGCTGCCCAACACAAATTAGTTATGTGTGGTACAGCTGTTCCAGGCAAGTGTCTCATGATTGTTAGCAGATGGGACCTTTCATATAGAAATAAAGAAGATCTGATCTCCTTCCTGGATGATAAGAACATTGTACATCGGTGGTCAGTGTCTCTGCATTATCCACAAACAAGACCTTCAATTTGGGGACTTTATTTCATTGGTGCTCAGTAGTGCCGAGTGGCGTGGATTGGGTCATGTGACATCATGATCGTGCAGATATTAGTGTGTGTTTATTTTTATGGCATAAGACTTGTCGGTTTTTTTTGAAATCTCAGTTTTGTTGTCTTGCAGAAAACATTAACTTCTATATTTTGTATATCTGCCTTGCTTCTATGTTTCTGAAAAGTCTTTAAGCACCTGTCTCAAGTTTTAATAGTTAACACCTACACATGTTTGGAATTAATATCCATGTTGATCTCATTTGCAGTGGCTCATATTCCTATGATCTAATTGTTTTTTTCAGTTGTTTAATTTGCTTTTAGCTATAAATCTTAAGCTCTGCTAATTTGTATTTTTTTATCGGTGAAACTTTAATGCAAAGCTGATGTGAGTGATGGCCACTATTCACATTAATTTCAACTATGTTTACATGGATATAATTACAATATATATGTATACAATCTATAAGGAATGTACTTAGATTGCAAACTGTTTAGTATATTTCAGGTATGGTTGGACATACTTAGTATCACTCTGTAAAGCATGTCTTGTGGAATCAGCCAAAGGTAAAGATATACAAGAACAAGTACCTTACTTGCTCTAACCCATGGTAGTTCATATTTACAGTGAGAATACCATGATGACTTCCTAGCCAATCAGAGGTAATATCGTAGGAAGTTCACATTAAATGAGAACTGGAAAATGGGGAAGAAAACATTTCAATATGGCTGTTGTAGTGTGATACATTTTACATTGCCTTAAAGCACTTTTGTTTGACTTGAATACACTGATTAATTTATTTTTAGATAGTTTCACTATTTTTTTACCAAACATTTTTTATTAGGTAAAATTATAAAATTACTTATTAGTTCAAACGTCAAACCATAACTTTTACGGCATCAAAATGTGGCATTGACAGAAAAATATGAGATTAATACACGGCTAACACAATATACAAAGTCATTTGAATGACATAGAAAACATTAATTGTTCATGAGCAGCAGGACCTATCCGCACCTGTGGGAAGGCCTATCCAAGCCGAATTTAGCTAAATATTTTCACGTTTTTAAGGATAACAACAATAATAAATGAAACTTTTTAAAGAACTCAGGGTGGTACACACCTAGAGCTAAAAATGCTTATTTAAGGATAAATAAATTAAAATAAATATACTGTATATAAAAAAAACAGGGATTCAAAAAACTGTAGATTCTTAGATCTAGAGATTTATAGCAAATGAGGAAGTTTGGCTAAAGTAAAAAAGAAGCTAAAGAATATAATCGAAATTCCCGTCCCTGAAATTCCTAGTTTAGGATTTCACAGTACAATCAATCTAAAGTCCATTACCTGTCCTCCGGCAGATAGTTTCACTATTTAAAGGAGAAACAAACCCTACAAAATCCCTTTTGAATATGCCAACTGATTCATTAAGATTTAATTATTTAAATTGTGTTAATTTATCATTACATTTATATTGAAATATTTCTTGTTTAGTCACTACTTTTTAGATCTAGCTTTTCCTTATAATAGAGATTACATTTGATAACAACATGAAATGCTCTAGGTATAATCATGGCTGGATTACCCATTAGGCCAACTAGGCAGCTGTCTAGGAGTGCTTCCCTGTCAAGGAACATCACAGAAAAATATAATTAATATGGCCCACCATCAAATACATTTAATAAATAAGCTATAGCTCGGCAGGTGTATGAGTAGCTATGTTGGCAAAATGTCCGTTATGGTAAAATGTCTGATTTGCTCACATAGCAAGAGAGCAATATACACTCACATAATTGGGAAAATGGGTGTGTGCATACCTTGCACACACACTCACAGGGGCTCCTCCACTTCACTGCCTAGGGGCTCCAAAAAGGTAAATCCAGCACTGGGTATAATATATTCAATTGATTTTATTTTTTCCATTAATATTTAAAAAAAATAAAGAGATTTAAAATCGAATTTACCCCAGGAATTAGAGTTTGGAGTTCATCAGGAGTTAGTTGCAAGTTCATTGAGGCCTATGTAAAACACAAAAAATATACATTATAACAGTAACTGGAGTTGTGCCGAGGACTTTTGTCAGAACTTTTGGCTCAGTATATTTATATATATATATAAATTTGTAGAATATAAATGCAATTTAAATCACAATACATAAAGTGATCCTCAGACATAAAGCTTAGATATGAAATCATTACATATCGCAAAACATAAGCAAGTCTATAGTAAACGGTTCAATTAAAGTGAAATCATAGACATTTCATTTAAATGCATCTGTTCTAGATCTTTACTGCCTAACACATGTTCATGGGTGAAGTGGGGATTACATAATCGATTTTATCAGAAGAAGGATCAGCCGAACATGGTGATATTTGTTACACAAATGTTCAAGAACCCAGAAGCCTTCATGGCCTTTTTTTTTTATTGGACTCCATACACCAATAATTATGATACCCACATGAAGATGGCCCTGATTACACTTCTCGTCTAGAAGTAAAACTGAAATAATCATTTCACGCAAGATTGACTATAAAAAAGTACTGTACAATAACATACTTTAGTTCCAGAGATAAAAACTAAAATATGTAGGCAGATAGAATTGGCATATAAAATTGGATATTTGTTTCTTATGTGCTGTCAAATCTATCTGTAGTAAGAATGTAATATTATTGAGAAGTAACATCTGGTTTAAACAAGAATTAATTAGTCCAGGGATCATTTTAAAAAGTAAAACACTATATATAGTGAAAACGCAGAATATGTCACTATATAAAAATAAAATGAAAAATGTCATGGCAATGAAAATATACTTGGGCTATTTAGAAAATGAGATACTTTTATAGCTTGGGCTTTAGTAATGTTATTTGATTGTTTCTGTTATTAGTAATATATGTAATAGTAAAGAAATATTAAAAAGAAGAAAAAGAACACATTATTTCTACAGGACTATAGAGGAATAAGGGGGTTTGCTGGTGGTCCAGTGGTTAAAATTCAGTGCTTTCACCTAGACAACACAAAGACACATAGAGAAGTAAACCTGCTTATATAGTTTTAATTAACTAGCTCACCAGAATTTTATCAAGTATCGCAGGATCCTTGGACAGCCCTTTATTGATGTAATATTTAAGTACACTTATTCCATTCCCTGAGAAGTAGTTGTGTATTGGCTCCGATCTGCTTTCCACATCAATCCCTCTTTCACTGTCACGCTAGAAAAAAGATTAATTGGAGTTTTACCACATGACTAATAATCATTCCTTACTAGATAAATTATTGAACTTAGAGGACTTTGGTTACCTGTTTAGTGTTGTTATAGATGCGAGACAGAAGCTCAATGTTTCTTATCATTCACCTTGTTAACTGTGTGACTCTTAACATTTGCATTTAGGTTTACATTTTATACCCTTCTACCCTATCCATATTTTTTACTGTGGAGTTTTAATGTGAAGCTGAAGAAAAGAGACCAGCTAAAATATCAAGTAAATATATTAATGTTAAGTGTATTAGTGGCTAATGATCTGATGTGATCAGCACCTCATTGAATGGATTGCATTGAGCGTTGGAGAGAGAACCTGTGAGTAGGAAGTATGGATGTCCACCTTCTCGATAGGTCTAGATCAATCACTATGCATGTCAGTTTAGTGCCGGGATTATACATTTAAACTTTCTCTATAAACTGGGAATAGCTAGAGCTACAGGATGCCTCCATAATCTATTTACTCAAAGAGACATGAGAGGCACTGGGTGTCATCAAGCAGCAGAACTGGCTCCCTAATAAAACACAAGTAATAAAAATCACTTGGACACAGTGATCAATATCTCTCCGCCATTCCAGTGCATTGTAAAAACAGGAATAAACTGCTAGTTTTGTCTCTACAGTTTCCTTAATCCTTATGGGGTTGGCTAATGGCTGGAGAAGACCAAAAAATAAGACTTAATTCCATATCCGATATCCCACTTGTATGCACTTTGTTATTTTGTGCTATCCTAAGGGACCACTGTTTTTGCTTTCTAAAAGCATTTGCCCATTTTAATATTTATTTATTCAAAAGATCATATAGAACAAAAAACTGCCACAGTGGTCCTTTAAAGCAACCTAGTGAAAAACAGCTTACTATGTCCATAACTAATATATTTTCACTAGGAAATTGCCCGTCAAAAATGAAGGGATTAAAATTGTAAGGCTGGCAATTCTGTTTGCCACACAATGTGAGGCATTTGGTCCTCTGAGCACCTTTGGCGCTCATTGCGAGCCCAATGCTGAGTCTCTCCCCCCGTGTACTTGAACTTTCCTGGTTTGCACTGGTCACCTTCTGCGCTCATCGTGAGCCCCACACTGAGCACCTTTGGTGCTCATTGCAAGCCTCTCGCGATGCTCAGCATGATCCCTGCAACCCTTTCCTCCCGCCTACTGTACGTGCCGCTCATTGCAGGTTTTGTTAACCTGCAAGTTTTGTGCTTGGGAATGCCATGTGTCTCTTTCCAGCATCCCTCCTGTCCCTTCCCTGTGTGTTTCTCCTCTGTGTGTCTGCTGAATGTTTGCGTGGCTCACGCTGACTGACGTTGGTTTTATTTTCAAAGTCCCGCATGCCTGGCGTTGTTAAGCCTCATTTTCATCCAGTTTCCGAATTTTTATGTTTTTCATCCGCCATTTTTTTGCTCACTTAGCTGATTTTAGATTGCCGAAAAACCTCAAATATGGCTCAAATTCGCTTGCATGCTCACTTTGGTGCTCATTGCAACCTAAGTCCCGCGTGCCTGAACTGCGAGGCTTGCTTTGTGAGGCTCGCAGTGCAATGAGTGCAATGAGTGCCTTCGGTGCTCATTGCAGCCTTAGTCCCACATGCCTCAACTGCAAGGCTTGGTTTGTGAGGCTTGCAGTGCAATGAGCACCATTGACGCTCATTGCTGCCTAAGTCGTGCGTGCCTTGACGGCTCGCCTCACTGAGCAAGGGACGCAAAAGTGTGACCAACACCGCAAGCGTTACATACACTGACAACTATTATAGTGATAAATATGATGCTGTAGCTTGGTACAATATGGCCCTATGTCACTTCAGTAACCATAGAGCCACTCAGAAGGTATTGCTTGGTACAACACTAGCTGTACTTTCCAGGAATTTATAGTCAATGACTAAACAATGTGAAACAGGACATTACATATGTTATATATATTTTGCTCCCTCCATGAATACTAAACATACATTATTAATTGCAATAATTGTTTATATTCATCCTTTTCAGAAGTATGTTTTAAAGTTTAAAATTCCCATTTCATTGCCATTCATAAAATGAGACATTCTTAGCCAAATGGGATATTTTTTTTTATTTTGGTGGATGCAATGCAGATATATTGTTTGAAATCATATTGTTTTAAGTACTGTTGTGTTATATACTTACACTGAGACCTATTTCAACGCAATCCAAGTTTGAGCTTTCAATTGTTGTGACAATCCAGCTTTGAATGCCATTGTTTAGTAGACCTGTAAACCAAGACATTCTATTTAATAACAAGTATCACAGAGAGCTGCCTATGTAAATTACTAGAATTTGCACATATTTTGAAATTGTAATGTTGAATTTATGTGTAGACCATTTAAAAAATATTTTTCACTTGATGTTCAACTTGAACTTTCAAGAGAAAAGTATTTGTGCAAAATGGTCTACGTGAGGGGTGGGGAACATGTGACTCAAAGGAGTACTGAACTCTGGAAAATAGTTTTATTACATTAAATCAGCATTCATTTATTTAAGTGAAACATGTTAAATATTTTGGCTTACTTTTGCTAATTATAGGAGGTGCAATTTTTCTCCTCAAACTCTCCCTCATAGAGATCCTCCACCATCTTGTTTAGCTGTAGCTTGTAACAGAATATGCAAAGATTATGTCATTGGAGCAGAGCCATCCACAAAGCTGGGTAGGGTCCACTTACAACATGACAAGGGGAACTTTAAGTCAGCCGCTAGTGTTGCTCATTTCCCAAGCACGAAAGTAACACTTTATTAAACTAAACTAAAATATATATATATATCTTTTTTTTACATCACGCAAAGCTTTCCATGAATAAAAAATGATTATACTTAATTCATATAAATATAGATGGCTGGGTTCAGAATTGTATACAATATTATACATACCTGTTATTCAGTATTTATTAATTAATTAAGTATCGTTAGTTGTTGTTCATGGAAGACTTTTGTGTGCCGTGCAATATATTTTACACTATTTTTGTTTCATGAAATTTTGTTTTTCTGTTAAGTGGATGAATCACACTAACAGTTGTCTGAAGACACCCTCTGTCATGCTGCAAGTGGATCCTGCCCATCTATGTGGTGGCCCGACCTCAATTAGTATTATGATCTTTACATATTCTTTTGGAACTTCCAGTTACACAAGATGGAGGAGAATATCTGTGAGAATATGGGGAAATGGCTGAGTCTGTTTCACTAATATTGCTTAGTATAATGTCATGATAACATTGTATAGTGACTAATATTACCAGTAATTAGGGATGTGACCAATGGCGCATGACATTGTTGAAATGTAATTATGCATTGCCTGACGATCTTATATCCTAGTTATAATATATTATAAGAGGGAAAATGTGATATAGAACATATGTGGAAATGGTAAAAATGCTCTGCACAGAAATTATCTGCAGGATATTGCATCTGCACACATACAGGCCTATATTCAAGGCAGATGACTGCTCCTGAGTAAACACTGAGATTTACATCAAGGTTTTCTACCCTAGTTAAATATAGACACCTGGCATATTGTTTAAATATCTGATGAGTGTTATCTCAAGTGCTCTATAGCAACCAAGGCTGCAAGGCAGATGTGCTGATATCACACAGATACACAAAGGTACACAAGGGTGTGGTATGGGAGATGCATAAATATGTTGGTTCTATGATTCAATAGAGGTTTAGTCTAGTTTCACATATCCACAGTGTGAGGCTGTTTTTTGTGTTTGTATCCTCAATTGGAAAGTGGTCTTGCCATAGGCCACTAGTACCATGTATCCAGTATTCTCTGCCTGTACCTTTGGGCATTGCCAACTTTAGAAGCCATCTTTTGCGCCAGAGAGAACAAGAACCATACAATTCTGCTGGGGTAGGTGGGAACTAGGTTCATATCAAGCCCCTTGGAAGAAGCATATCGTGACAAATATTAAAGCAAATAAACCCAACATATTTTAGATAAACATCTTTTTGTAAACATTTTAGCGAAATATATTATTAGATTATATATAGATAGAAAAACAAATTGTTTGCTTAAATGTAAATATATATACGGTATATATTTATATTTTTTTAAGGTCCAGATTTGACTATCTATCTGATTCAAAGTGGCCTGAAATATTCTGAGCCAGGTCAGGTGCAACTCTCTACCTAGGTGCATCAGGGTCAAAGGCCAAATAGCAGAATTTTTGTAAATAATAGTTTCATGCACCTGATTTACACAGATGTTAATGTTTTTGTTACATTCTTTTGTGCAATATTTTTCTTACATAGTGATTATTTAACCCACTACCGCAGAAAAGAGAAAGTAAGGCTTAACCTTTAGAATTGTATTTTATACATTTTGTCTGCTCTATTTGTCCAATATAATCACCCATATTTGGGCAAACGTGGCCATGCTAATTAGCCATGCCATTGTGTGCTTTAACTAACATTGTAACATTGCTATATTTTCGCTATGGTCAATACATATTTCTAAGACGGTTTCAGGACTGGACAGAACCTTCAACTACAGTATGTTCTTTATATGTTTCTTGTGGGAAGTTTACATCAAGTGTACTAACTCACTTGTTACTGAGTCATCCATAGTCTTGCTCATTTTACGAACAATATTACACAACTGTGAAAGGAAAACATTCAGATCATTATTGTTACAATGGATATGCATAATGCAATGGAGGTGTCTTATTCATTCTATACACAAAACATCACCTGTATTATCTGAATGTTATGCTTTAATTAAACTAAGCTAGTTCAACAGAAAAACATAAAACACACACAACAATTGCGTTACGTTGGAGTTACGTACAGAAAAACTGGTATTTGCTGTCAAGAGGAGAGGCCAGCTGGACCAGCCAATCAATGGATCCAACCACTTAGGTCCTCTCCTCTGCAAGTTTTTGTGTATTGGTGATGGGGATTCCCATTCCTCTGAGCTAGAACATAACTTAGTCTCATGCACAAAGTTTAATTTCCCTTTGAAACTGTCACTGTTGCCATGGCAACCTGATACACCACAGCATTACACTTGAAGTTTTTCAAGGCTGTCATCACAGATTCCTTTTATTCTGATAATTAAGTGCCAAAAATATATCTGAATGCAAATTCTGACTTTCCACTTTACAGAGAATGACCACAAATCTGCATATATATATATAAAAAAAAAAAAATATATATATATATATATATAAATATGAAAACTGACAAATGTACTTACTTTTGACTTCAAAATCCCTTCATGTTTACCTGTCATCAACTTAAGTTCTCCTGAGCTTTGAAACCTATAATTGTATTAAAAGATTAAAAGATGCTTTGATTGAAATGTCTTCAAAATGAAAATAATTTTAATTAAACAATATAATATTTAATATAAATAGGGTAGGTACAGCTGCTCTGAGCAGGGTGTTGGATATAAAAGCTCCGTAATTAATGTGATAAAAGCTGTGAAATAGAGATTCAAAGCATATGGATAAAAGCTGAACCCTAGCAGCGAGAACTAAAACTAGGATGTTCCAGGTCTCCGGATTTTTTTAAGCGAGTACTGGGTTTCTCTCGATACTTCCAATTGGCATTAATATGATATAATATGTGCACTTGTCACAATTTGGATATACCAATTTTTATAACTAAGAAATGGGTTTAGTTTTTGATGTCATTATGGGTAGTGAGAAGTGATTTGAGTGAGTGTGTGGGTAGGTAAATGTGATGCCAGAACTAATAGACACAAGTAGACAATGGCTGTGAAAAGAAATGTGTTTATTTCCCATAAGCCCTCTTTTTTTCTATGTGTACCATTTAACTACCTGGGGCAAAGTATGCTATTGGTGTACATGATATCATGCAACTCAGTTACAATCCAGATACTGCATGGGTCGGAGTAGCATCTTCAGTAAGTACACAACCTATCCCAAATTAATTGAATTGGGTTATATTGCATCTCCATATAGATAACCACCGGTAAATATATAAACGCACTTTGTTTTTGACTATGGTGTATCGGCTGTTGGTTACCCCTTACAACAATCATTGGCAACCTATTTCACATATGAGTCCCTTGAGTCCTTAAAAGGGCCTCACAGTGATGTAAACCATTTCATTTTACCATTACCATTTCAATGGAAAAACACTGTAGATTATTGAGGTATTTAGGAGTACAATTGTGTATTATTTGCTAGTTTTAGAAAGATATAATGTACTGTGTATTGTTGAAGAGGTGCATGGTCAGACACTCCATAGAATAGGGTGGGCGGTACATGCCTGAGGCTACATATGCTCCCTGGGCTAACTGTTAATCATGGACATAGGAGCAAAAAAAAACTTGGGGGGTTAAGTCAACTCTACTCCATGGACAAGAAGATCTATAGCACCAGATGCCCCTCAAACAATAAAAAAAAAAAATCTTTGTTTAAATTCTTAATTCCCCTGCACCCCAAATATAATGAAATATGTATATATATATGTGTATATATATATATATATATATATATATATATATATATATATATATATATATAGTAGTACAAATAAGGAATAGTACATCAGTGATTTGCTATATATATATATATATATATACATCTAAAATGTATGCCTATATGTCAACTTATGTGTATACATTAGGATATAAAAAAATAAATTATGGTTCAAAACTTTCATGGGAAAGACATGCTGCTTCATAGCGCTGTGATGCATAATTGAGATTAATTTTTTAGCTAGTGCACTTCTATCCAAAAGCAAGGTCTTTACTAACTAAAAACTTCTGTAAAAATATATTCTCTGTGCTTATATAGAGCCCTATTCAATTGGGCAAATCGCAATTTAATAATGCTTCAAGTGTTAAGAGTTTATTTAAATTTAAATGTACACCACTTGTATATGGGATCTGTCTGTCTTAATAGCTTCCTGTAAATGTAAAACGGAGGGCAAGAAAAGCAAAAAGACCAACTTGTATACTATGAAAAAACTATTTATTATATACTTAAGAAAAAATACATTAGCTTTCACTAGTTATATGTATTTATTTGTATTCACATTGTCTATTTGTATATCATTGTGTAATATGTTGATTATGTATACATAAACTATGATATTTATAATGTAAGTTATTATAATATGTTTTATTAAATACAACTAACTAATATAACTGTGTATATTTATCAAGAGAGGCGGCCTATGTGGCAGTGAAAAGGAGTGTTTGGCTGTGGTATGGGCTTTGAAAAAACCACACCATTACTTCAGTAAGGAGTTGAAAGTGACAACTGATGCTATGTTGGCTATCTAGAGTAGTGGAAGACAATGGACAATTGCTAGGATGGAGCCTGGACCTACATTTAATTCTATTCACCACCGGAGGGGCAAGTCCCATCAGAATGCTGATGATCTCTCAAGGCAGGAGGTTAAATAAAGCCAGTATAGCTATGGAGTCATTCATCAGGATCACCCCTTAGGCTACACTAGGAAGGAGGATGGAGAAGCTGTGACATCTATGGGACCTCAAGTACTTTGTGGGACTGTTGGACTGTTAGGAACCCTGGATTAACATGGACTATTGATATTATTTCTACCTTCTCTTTCCTGACACTGTCCTCCCAGCCTCGACACTTGGACTTTGGCAGCTACATTATTATTGTTGTATGGTTAAGCCATGTTGTTCATGGGGGACACAATATGGGGTTAATAAGAGTTATTGTATTATGGTGTGAATTTATTGATGTAAAGGTGGTAACCAGTGATTTCTGGTATTGAAATGTTGCATTTTTCCCAGGGAATATATTAAAGTATATTACAGGGGCCCTGGGGAGGAGGGGCTCCAGTTACGGGTTACTTAGTTTTGGGGTTAGATAATTTCAGTAAAGGGGGAAGGTTGGCCTGGTACATGAAAAAGGCTAATCAGACACTATGTCTGCAAAAGAGATTTTCAATATCATCCCCCCCACCACCATGAGGGCTTTCTAAATGAGAAAAACTAGCAATTTAAGGACATGAAGCGAAGGGGGGAGGTGTTAGTTCAATCTGATTATTCATATTTTAATAAAACTGGAGTCATGGTGTAATGTATAACCCATCTTTAATATATATACCAGGATAAGCATGGGTGCAATGCTATTATCTATATTTCTCTAGGATGATATATGATTTACTGTGCTTATAATGCTGAGTGGTGTTTCCCTACGATGGTCATGTTTAGTCTTAAAATGCAGACTTTCCCCTGGGGGCTCTGATAAAATATTCTATTTGGGACTCATAGCGAAAGAGCCCACAAATTGGGGGTTCTTGGTTACCAAGGAAGGATTAGGACTAGCAGTAAGCATGGTCAGGAACTGGTAATCAAAGAGGATTACATCATTTGATGGTCAGCTCCCCTCCTCAGCCAGCAAAGGGCGTTGACCAGGAGGATTGGCCAATTCTATGTTTGTCTAGGGTTGTGACTTAATTGTAATTAGGTCCTGTTCTGAGGACTGTGTTCACCAATAAAGTAATTGTCATTTTGAACTAAAACATGTATGTTTCATTCTAAGGCAATAATCATGTTTACTATTGTGATCATTACTGCTTAATCTTGTTACAGTCTGTAAGATTGGTGGAGTGGCTCTACTGGTTCCTGTTGCCTACTGGGCTCTTTCTTTGGCAGTAAGCTGGGTTGGTTCTGTTCCTGCTAACAGGGATATACAATGAACCAGATGGTCCTACGGGGTAGGTTTGAAATAGTTTTTTATCAAGCCAAAACAGAAGTAGTAGGTCATCACAATAGATAACTTTAAAAAGGTGGTTAACTGTGATTATTGTTTTATGCAAACTAACATTGTAAATTAGATACCCACCAACTGTTTTCAATGCCTCTTATGAAGAGTTCACATTTTTTCAAAACAAATCTCAACTTTCCATTTTCTTTTTTGATGCTGAAAGCAGTAGAAAGGTCAGCGTTGACATCAAACACTTCCCGCCGGCTCTTTTCCTGTGAACTTGTCATGTAGGGGGAAGGATAAATGAAAAAGAAAGGGTCAGAGCGTTGTACATTTCTTACACAGCTGCCTAATTTGTACATATATAATACAAATAACTTGAGTATACATCCATTTGTAGTTCTGATTTATCAACACTACAAATGTGCTGTAGTGAATGCCAGAATAAAAATATTTCAACCAAAATTATATTTAGAAGAACCTATTATATTCTAGTTTGACAAGCATGATCAATAACAGCAGCAAATGCCCAAATACACTTTTACTTAAAGTGCCTTAAAACTGCATTGTACTAGCAGGTTTTCTCTTCAGTAAATCATTTCTGAAATATTAAAAATTAATTTTTGAGCTCACACCCACTTAACATGGGTATTCATTTAGGTCAGTGGGCCCTGCTCTCAGACAGGATTCAGGGACTCTGACCAGACACATAATATGTTGTGGTTGGTAGAAAGATAAACCATCCACTGTACAATCCTTTTTATTGCATAAATTTATATTTGCCCCTTGACTATATATGGCTTGGAACACATTGGGCATCATTCAATTGCAAGTCTGCAGATTTAGTTGTACAGGCCACGCTTGAAATTTGCTACAATTACAGAGTGATTCAATTGAACAAGCCCGAAACTTACCAAAAGCCGAAACCGTAAATGATTCACCCGTATGTAGCATTTCAGAGTGGGAACATGATCAATTAAGTAAGGCCATAAATACCCGATTAGAAATAGCCAATAGAAAATGAGATTGTTATCAATACGTCAGTAAAACATGGAGGTTACATGTCAATCAATAAGCATTTAGAAGTCCTGTATGCAATCAGACTCGCAATCCTGCTATGTACAAACTAATACAAATGAATGAAGGAAATGCTCTAGTCCATGTGGGTGGCCTGATATGTATTAACTCATTGATTCCCGAGATAGAAATGACACAGAAAAGAAAATATTGATTGCAGATGTACGCGCTTGAGGCTGTTGTGCAATTAATTCTAATGTCTTTCACCTCTTTCCCTGTCTTTTATAGTGAAGTATTGATTTTTTTTTGCATTTACAGTGCTACAAACAGGGGTTAAACCCCCTTGCGAGTCCTATCTAGTACCATAGGATTTTCCTCTGCATTTGCCATTTAGATAGCTGCATAGTAATTTAGGTTGAAAAGTGACTTTAGTTCTTCAAGTTCAACCTTTTTAGGTCTCCTCTGATCTGCAATACACTGATGTATTGTTAATTGATCCAGAGGAAGGCAAAGAGAAAAGAAAACCTGAATTAGACTTTGCCAATTGTCTCAACAGGGAAAAAAATATAAAATTCCTTCCTGACCCCAGATACTGGCGATCGGATTTCTCCCTGGATCAATACTGTCTCTCTAATTATCCATGATAACCCTGAAATCCTTTTTTAATTAGAAATAAATCCAGTACCCTTTTAAAGTTATCTATCGAATCCGCTGTCACCACCTCCTCTGGTAGAGAATTCCACAGATTAACCACCCTTACTGTGAAGAACCCTTTTCTTTCTTTAAGGTGGAATCTTTTTTCCTCTAACCTCAAGGGATGTCGTCTTGTTAGTTGAAAACCTCTTGGCACAAAAAGTTCCTTTGACAAATCTTTATACTGACCCTGGATGTATTTATATAAGGTAATCATATCTCCTCTTAGACGCCTTTTTTCTAGCTAAAATATGTTTAATTTGGTTAGTCTTTCTTCATAACTTAGCCCCTCCATTCCCCTTATTAGTTTTGTTGCCCTCCTCTGTACCTTTTCCAGCTCTAAAATGTCCTTTTTATGAAGTGGTGCCCAAAATTGTACTCCATATTCCAATGAGGGCATACTAGAGATTTGTATAGTGGCAGAATTATATTTGCTTCCCTTGCTTCTATACCCTTCTTAATACATGCTAATATTTTACTTGTCTTTGCAGATGCTGCTTGGCATTGAGCACTGTTACCTAGGCGGTTGTCCACAAGTACTACCAAATCCCTTTCAATACCTCTAGATTTGCTCCATTAAGATTATAAATTGCTTGGCTATTTTTCCTTCCAAGATGTACAACATTTATTCTTATTAAATCTCATCTGCCACTTAGATGCCCATTCCTCTAATTTATATAAATCCCTTTGGAGAGAAAGTACATCACTTTCTGATTTAATTACCTTGCACAACTTTGTGTCATCAGCAAAATTGGAGACACCACACTCCAATCCCACTTCCACGTCATTAATAAATATGTTGAAAAGGAGGGGACCTAATACTGAGCCCTGAGGAACCCCACTTACCACATTAGTCCAATCTGAGTGTGTTCCATTTACAACAACCCTTTGCTTCCTGTCTTAGCCAGCTCTCAATCCATAAGCAAATATTTATGGCAATTTCTGTATCCCTTAGTTTGCTCAATAGTCTCCCATGTGGCACTGTATCAAAAGCCTTTGCAAAAGCCAAATAGACTACATCCACTGAGTTGCCTTGATCCAAGTTCCTACTAACCTCCTCATAGAAACTAATTAGGTTTGTTTGACATGACCTAACCTTCATAAATCCATGTTGACTCCTACTTATAATCCTGTTCAAATATATATATTCTTGTATATTATCCCTTATTAACCCTTCTAAAAGCTTCCCCACTACAAAAGTGAGGCTCACTGATCTATAATTCCCCGGATTTGCTCTTGCTCCCTTTTTAAATATAGGTATCACCTCTGCCTTTCTGCAGTCATCTGGTAGAGACCCTGTGTTGATTGAATCTTGAAAAATTAAATATAATTGTTTGGTTATTACAGAACCCAGTTCCCTCAGTACCCTTGGATGTATTCCACCAGGACCTGGGGCTTTATTAACATTTATTTTTTCTAACCTCGTTTGGATTACTTCCTGTGTTAACCAGTTATTTAGTGATTGTAGTGTAGCCCCATTATGTTGCAGTGACCTGACCACTGGTACCTCCCTTGTGTATACCAAAGAAAATAACCTATTTAGCTCATCTGCCTTTTCCTGGTCACTAATTATCAGATGGCCTGTGTCACATTGTAATGTTCCTATAGCTTCCTTCCTGGCCTTCTTTCCAATAAAATATTAAAAAAAATATTTTAGGGTTAGTCTTACTCTCTTTTGCAACTAACTTTTCATTTTCGATTGTAGCCAGTCTAATGGCCCTTGTTGATTTCCTTGTACCTACGTAAAGCAGTCTCTGTCCCCTCTTGTTTGTATAATTTAAATCCTTTTTTTTACTCATCTTCATCTTTAATTCATTGGTAAGCTACATGGGTTGTGATTTACTCCTTATTTTGTTTCCACTTGGTATATGGTGATAAGTATGTATATTTAGTATGGATTTAAATGTTGCCCATTTATGTTCAGTATTTTTACCCGTCAGTTCTTTGTCCCAGTCTATACTTTGTATTGCTGCCCTTAGACTGTTAAAATCTGCCCTTTTAAAATTAAGAGTTTTCGTAAGCCCCTTACAGTTATGTTTTGTTAATTCGATCTCAGATAAGACTGTGTTGTGGTCACTGTTTCCCAAAGGTTGCCCTATTTCAACATTTGATACTATATCAATATTATTTGTGATAACTAAATCGAAGATGGCCTCATTTCTAGTAGGTTCTTGTATAACCTGGGCCAGATAATGATCTCTGAGTGTACTCAAGAACCTGCTCCCCTTAGCTGAACTGCTGGTCTCATTTATCCAGTTTATTTTAGGATAGTTAACATCTCCCTTTATTAGAACTTGCCCATGCTTAGCTGCATTTCCAATCTATAACAGTAATTGTATTTCCTCATTTTCAGCTATATTTGGTGGTTTATAGCATACTCCTACTAATATTCTTTTGGAATTTGCTGCTCCTCTATTTAACTCTACCCACAAACATTAAATATTCCAGCTAGTTCCACCATAAACATCTTCTCTGACTATAGGCTTAAATTCAATCTTAACATGCAGACAAATCCCTCCTCCTCTTTACCATTGCCCCAATCTTTCCTAAATAGGTTATAACCATCCAGATTAACAGTCCAGTCATGAGATTCTTCCCACCATTTTTCAGTAGGGCCTATTAAATTCCATTTCTCATTAACTGCTAATAATTCTAACTCTCCCGTTTTCCTGGCAAACTTCTGGCATTAGTAAGCATACATCTTATGTTATGAGTCTGTAGTTCTGAAGTGCCTGTCACTGTACTTGAGTTACTTAGCAATACCTCCCTATTGACTGTACTAACCCTCCCCCATCTCCTCCCCCATAACCAGTTAATAAGTTCCTTACCCCCTCTACACTTACTACCCCATTACTTCTATCTCATCCCTCCCCCCACCTACTAGTCTAAAAACTCCCCCAGCCATTCTACCATTCTATCCCCGAGCACAAAAGCTCCCTCATCATTAAGGTGCAATCCATCCCTGCTGTAGATATTGTACCCAAGTGAAAAGTCAGCCCAGTGCTCTAAAATCCCAACCCCCTCCTTTAATGCACCACATTTTTAGCCATGCATTAACCTTCCTAATCTCCTTCTGCCTCCCTGGGCTAGCACAGGGCACTGGTAGTATCTCAGAAAATACTAACTTGTATGCCCTTGCCTTCAGCTTTTTACCTCATTCTATAAAATCATTATTTAGGACACTCCATCTTCCACTAACTTTGTCATTGGTACCAATATGTACCAAGACCGCCGGTTCATTTCCAGTCGCTCACAATAATTTATCTACCCGATCCACAACATGACGAACCTGAGCACCCGGGAGACTGCAAACTGTTTGATTGCTGGGATCTGGGTGACAAATCACCCTGTCTACCTTCCTAATAATAGACTCCACAACCACCAAAACCTGTCTGTTGCTGTTCCTATTCTGCCGTCCCACTCCTCCAGTAGAGCTGTTCTCCCGGCTGTTAGAGGGAACAGCTCTATCTGGCATTGCCATTACTGAATGACATCCCCAACAGTTTCACTCAATCTGACAAATCTGTTGGTGCTTGCCAACTCAGAATTGGTCTCCCTCCTGCCCCTGTTCCCCCTGCTTCCCCTTCTAACTGTAACCCAGCTACCTCCCTGGACATCCTCACTAGCCCCAGCTCCACCCTCCATGCTAGGCCCAGCTAAACTGTGCTCAGTGAGGACCAACTCCCTTTGCAGTGGAGCAATAACAATAAGTGCTGCAATTCTCCTCTCCGGTTCAATTTGAGTTTCAATATAGGCAACATGCTCACACCTGTCACAGAGGTATGGAACCTGGATCATCTGTTCCAGTAGTGCATACATATGACAGGGTGTACACTGAGTGAGGTTGCCACTGGACTGATTAATAATTACTAATTACAGTGGGTAAAAAAATATGTATAAAGCACTACAATGTACTCATCACAGAACAGATGCAAGCAGTCCACAAAAAGTCACACACTGATACAGCTTTACACAGTTAAAACCACTTCCCCTCTCAGCTGCCCACTAATCACTGAACCAGTACACCACACACTTACTGTTCATGAGTAATCACACAACAGATGCAAAACATTTGCAGGCTTAAGGAATTGTAGCAATTGATTAGCCATATACAATTGTTACTCTTGCGGTTTAGATGGGTTGCAAGTTACGATCTTGACAACCGCAGGTATTTTTAGCCGGTAACCTGTAGATCATTTGCAGCTTGCAGAAAGATGCCAATTGAATAGCAAATTTGTGTATGGGCTCTATTACGGCCTCCCGTAAACAACAATAACTCAATTGAATAAAGGTCATTGTATTACAAAATGTTGATATGTAATACATCTTTGGACAAATAACATATTACTTACTTCCCTTCAAACTTTATTCTGATTTGGGTAGTCATATCGATGGTGTTATCTTTAATGCTTTGCACATTTGTGTTGATAAAGGACGCCATCTTTATTTGGAATCTAGAACATAATAAAGTAACAATTTAGTGGTTTCTGTTATTGTGATTCTACAACAAAGTATTGCATATTTTCTTTATGTTGACTAATCATTATTATGAAAAAAGCACTGGACTGAACATGGTATATTTATAATAAATAATTAATAAGTTAATTATTTCCACTTAGTATGTTTTATGAAGTCATTTCATTAAATGGGTTTAATGCTTAACCCTATATGATAAACAAGCATCATAAAAATATAGAGGGGATGTTTATTTTTTTTAACCAAACCTAATGTCACTTAAATCCAGTAAAGCATAGCAGTAGTTCAAGAAAAATAGCACTTGCTTGAGAAGGAGGAACAAACTGACAGCATGGACAACTATGTAGGCTTTGAACATAAAAGCATTTTTAAAGAAAAAAATAATTTTGAACACTGTTTATAAATAAAAGATTGCATTTTGTTGTTTTTTTTCTATATGGAGCATAAAGAGTGTGTTTGTTATCAATCAGAGAAGGGAGGATTAAGGGGAGTATATGAAGAGGTTAGGGGGGTTATTAGATAATTTGATACAATTTAAATTGATGCCACCCCCACCCAGAAACATACATTTTGAGCCTATAGATGCAAACACAGCCCTGCAGAAATATGTCATCTTCTCACACATATAGCTTCCACCAAATTATCATGAATGCCTTCTGGTTCCAGCAGAGGAATTAACCCGCTAATGGCTTATTTTAATTTTAATTATGCTTGTGGCAGTAATAACATATTTCTAACTTTTCCCTAATGGTTTAAAAACTCCCTCTCTTTCGGAGTGGGCTGGGGGATTCAATATAAATGATTATTTGCATAAAGAATGCACATTATATATTGGCAAACTAATTAGATCTTTTGATGATGCCTAAAACTATCTCTCCTCCGCAGAGCTATACCCCTCTTTACTGACCAAGAATAAATGTATTTCTAGTATAACCTTCTTGATGCCCTCTCACCCTCTAAAGAATGTACATTTCCATGACCGAGTTACTAGTTATTTCACTATCCTTCACTTTTACACCTGGAATTTCCTTTTCTGTTGACAATTTCAAAACCACCCAACATCTCAAGTCCATTTTCTGTGCCACATTGACTCTGACTCCTCCTTCATCTCCCACATCTAACAATTAACAAAATCCTGTTGCCTTCTGTCATGGCTCACTTGGCAGTCATCTGGGACTTGGACAGATGTCTGTCACAGGCTGTTGACACAAGAGACGATACCTGGGGATTTGGGGCTCCCAGACACCCTGTTATACTGTTATACGGTTATACTGTTATATTATTATGATTATTGTCTAAGGAAATGAGTAGGGTTCCCATCACCATCAATAAAAGTCATCATAATGCATGAGATGGATTGATGTGAAAACCCTGCCCCAATCCCATATACTATGAGGACATTAGGTGGTTTTATGTGGGGTGCGCTTTTACGCTTGTACTTAAATAGACTGACAGTGTGTGGAATATGTACACATATGTATATGATAGTATGGGGTAGTCATGCTGGATACATTGCCACATACATCTTGCAACAGGAGAAGGACCCCAGCTGGCCACCAAGGTTAATCCTTTAAGTACACATACTTAAGTCACCTACAATGGGGTCTATACAGACATTGAGGCACCATAACCCCAGGGGGTCTACAGGTATTCTCACTCAGAGAGTCAGGGCAAAGTCCAGAGGACAGTGAGATGTTTCTCCCTTAAGAGCCAGGCAGCAAATGACACTGTTAGCCACACCTAGTGGGCGGCCCAGGGGAGGGGTCTGGAAGTTCCCAGAGCTTACCTCTAGTCCATTGGCTAGAGGTAATCAAATTACTCTGGAGATTACCCCATTGGCCAAGAGGAAGATAAGGGTTGGACAAAGGGGTAGCCACTCCCTGTACTGTTTTTGTGAGGTGTTTAAATACTTGTGTAAAAATAAAGAAGTTGTTCATAATTTTCATCAAGACTTTGTGTGCAGGTATATTATTGACCCAAGGGCATATGCTGGCAGAGGAGATCGTTTCTGACTCCATGCCAGGTTTTTCCCAGGCACACTACCAAAAGCTGGGACTTATGCTCTTGCATCCGCAAGGAAGGTCCATTGGTCTGAGTCACCCAAATCTTAGGTCTAAAACCTACAGGAGATAAGAGAACTAGGATTCTCTATACTCCATCATCATTGTAGGTTGTGACAATTGGCTGGCAGTGGTGAGAGACTCTACAGAAAGACCAAGAATGGAGCAGCAATACGAGGAATGGTCCTCAGCAGAGCTAAGGGAGGCGATGAAGCAGAAAGGAATCCCTAGGAGGAAGGGAGACCAAC
Organism: Discoglossus pictus; assembly: GCA_027410445.1. NCBI lineage: Eukaryota > Metazoa > Chordata > Amphibia > Anura > Alytidae > Discoglossus > Discoglossus pictus. The sequence continues at coordinate 64,639,926 of CM050174.1, forward strand.
AAGCGGTGATGATTGCAGCCCTGAGAAAAAATGATGCGGAGCAGGGGGAAGCAGAGGAGTTGGGTGAGGGACCACCAAGGGCTCCAAGACCCCAACCAGAGCAAGACATCACCAAAGAGGCAACAAGGAGGTATGAAGAAGCCAGACACCTATACCCCAGTGAGATGACCGCACAAGAGGTGGCCAAAGTACTGGACCAGCATTACCAGAGAATCTGGCAGGAGCGCACTGGGGAGCGGGATCAAGCTCAGCAAAGGCTTGGTTGCCGCACAGAGGAATTGCCAGCATGAGTTAAGATGGCATACCAGAACTTTAAGAAGTTCCAGGATGGTATGGACAATATGGACGAATTCCTTCAGGAGTTTGAGCAGCAATGTGGGGTCCAAGATATTCCCTATGGAGAATGGGCCAAATTGCTGCTGAACAAGTTAACAGGAAGGGCCAGTGCGGCATGTGGAGCCCTTCCACGAGAACAAGCCCAGGATTATAAATATTTGTGCACTGTGTTGCTGAGCAGATATACTGTGACGCCTGAGACATTTTTGGATAGATTCAGGGGCACCACCAAAGGACCAGCAGACACTCATGTGGAGGTTATGTGCAGGTTAAGGCGAGCTTGTACCCAGTGGTGGTCTACACAAGGAGCCATCACAGCCGAACAGATATTGGAAGTGGTACTAATGGAACAATTCCTGAACATTTGCTCCTCAGAAGTAGGTGAATGGTTGCAAGATCAAAAACCGACCACTGCAGACCAAGCAGCTGCGCTGGCAGATCGGTTTATCAGCACCAGGGCCAAAAGAGTGTCCCAAGGAACAAAACCTAGCCTAAATACGGGTAGGGGCCCCAGAGAGGTGGTGCCAGCACGATCAGCTCCTGAGATGCGTAATGCGCCCTGGGCACGGCCAGTAAAAACATCTGACCACAGGGGTACCAAGTCCCAGCCTGCTCCCAGGACACAATGGGGGACCAAACCAATGAGCTCAGAATGCTACAACTGCAACCAACGAGGTCACTTTGCTAAGGATTGTCCTCAGGCACCCAAAAACTCTAGAGGACCTCCCCACCGCCATGTACATTATTTGGGGGAGTGGACTGAGGGGCCGGCGAGCTCCATCGCAGCTCTTTGGGAGCCAGAAGCAGAGGGAGGATATTCAGGGGTCTATACTGTAAGGAACCCGCAGAAGCTGTCTGGAGAACAACATAGGCAAGCCGTGTGGTTACAAGGACGCCAAGCTACTGGCTACCGTGACTCTGGATCAGCAGTCACAGTAGTCCTACCCAAATGGGTACGCCCTACAGATTCTATTCGAAAGGAAATGTGGGTGATGGTAGCAGGAGGAGAACAGTTAACCATCCCCATGGCTCACGTTAATTTGGACTGGGGCATGGGGAACCAAAGCAAGGAAGTAGGAGTCATGGATGGGCTCCCCGCGGATGTTTTACTGGGCAATGATTTGGGCCACATGACGAGCCAATATGTACAGCCCATTACCAGAGCTCAAGCCAAGAGCACCCACCCTGGAGAGGCATACCAGGAGCAGAGGGGATACCCAAGACCTGAGGTAAGTCCATTGCTTGCTAATACATTAACTTTAGGATGGGCCAAGGGAGAGGAGATCAGGGCAGTTCTGCAGAAAGACGAGACTTTGGCTGGTTTAAGGGACAGGGCAGCACAAGGCAAAGGAGTGGATGACCTATACAGCGTTATCTGGGATAAGGGGTTGTTATATAGGGTCAAGGAACCAATAAATAATGAGGTAGGCAGAGAACCCAGGAAACAATTAGTGGTTCCCCAGCTATATAGGGGCAAGGTGCTACAAGTAGCACATGAAATACCCCTGGGAGGGCACTTAGGGGAGAAGAAAACCCGGAGTAGAGTGAAAGAGATATTTTTCTGGCCAGGGTTGGATAAGGATGTAAAGGAGTTTTGCCATTCTTGTGATGCCTGCCAAAGGAACAGGCCTCTCAAGAAGAACAGCAGGGCCAAGTTACAGTCCCTCCCAGTAATGGAAGAACCCTTCCAGAGGGTAGCTGTGGACATCATTGGGCCCCTAGCTAGAGCCAGTAGAACGGGGAAGCAGTATATCCTTACCCTGGTAGATTATGCCACTAGGTACCCTGAGGCAGTAGCCTTGTCCAGTATAACCGCTCCAAAGGTAGCAGACGCCTTGGTGACTATATTCACCAGAACAGAGTTTCCCCATGAGATTTTGTCCGATCAAGGCCCACAATTTATGGCCAAAGTCACGGAACAGCTATGGGCCACGTGTGGCGTTAAGCATATTACCTCTTCCCCCTACCATCCCCAGACTAATGGTCTATGCGAGCGGTTCAATGGGACTCTTAAACATATGATACGCACTTTTACAGACCAGGAACCAGACTGGGAACGGTTGTTGCCATGTTTGCTGTTCGCCTATAGAGAGGTACCCCAGGAGTCTACAGGGCACTCCCCCTTTGAACTCCTGTATGGGAGACATGTGAGAGGACCCTTAAGCATAATTAGGGAAACATGGGAAGGGGAGTATAGGCAGCAACCCATACCAGTGGCCACCTATGTACTAGCCTTCAGAGAGAACATGTCCAGACTAACTGGAATAGTCAGCCAAAACATGAGGAAAGCCCAGCAGAGGGATCAGAAATACTACAAGGCAGGGACCAGTGATAGAAGTCTGGAAGAGGGAACGAAGGTGCTTATGCTGGAACCTCACCCCCAGAATAATTTACAGTCCCAGTGGGTAGGGCCTTACACAATCAGCCAGAAAGTGGGGAACAAGGCCTATGTAGTAATGGTAGACCCGGATAGGGCCATCACCAGAGTTGCCCATATAAACAGACTTAAGGTGTACGTACAGAAAGAGCAGCTGTCCAACAGCTTAAAACCCTTCCACTCCCTGTTCACCACCAAGCCAGGGTGTACCCCCTTAGCTGTCCACCCAGTAGTAACCGGGGAATGTGCCCCCTTAAAACAACACCCCTACAGGGTACCAGAGGCAGTTAGGGCCAACATTCAGGCAGAATTACGCACTATGCTACAGTTGGGAGTGATAGAAGAATCCAGTAGTCCCTGGGCATCTCCAGTGGTCTTGGTGCCCAAAAAAGATGGAACCACTCGTTTTTGCGTGAACGATAAAACCAAAACAGATGCCTACCCTGTTCCACGCATGGGCGAGTTGTTGGACCGGCTAGGTACTGCCAAATATTTAACCACTTTAGATCTCTCTAAAGGATATTGGCAGATCCCTTTAGAAGAGACTGCAAAGGAGAAGTCTGCCTTTATCACCCCCTTTGGACTCTTCCAGTTTAAAGTAATGCCATTTGGGATGAAAAATGCTCCTTCTACCTTCCAGAGACTAGTGGACACATTGTTGCAAGGGCACCAAGAGTATGCCCAGGCCTACCTGGATGATATAGCCATTTTTAGCCAGACTTGGGAGGACCATATAAGGCACATTAGCCAAATTATGCAGGCAATTCACCAAGCTAAGTTGACCATAAGACCTGACAAATGTCAATGGGCTAGAGCAGAAGTGCAATACCTAGGTCATTGGGTGGGGAATGGGAAGTTAAGACCCGAACCAGCCAAGGTAGAGGGAATAGCAGCTTGGCCCACCCCTAAAACTAAGAAGCAGGTGATGGCTTTCCTATGTACTACTGGGTATTACCGAAAATTTATTCCTGATTTCAGCAGCACAGCCAAACCCCTGACGGATCTCACCAAGAAGAAGCTACCCCGGGAAGTGAATTGGACTTCTGCTTGCCAGTTGGCTTTCCAAACACTGAAGGATGCTCTGACCTGCTCCCCAGTCCTGGCTGCCCCAGACTATAACCGCCCTTTCGTGGCACAGACTGATGCCTCCATGTATGGCATAGGGGCAGTATTGAGTCAGCCAGACAACCAGGGAGTTGAGCACCCAGTGGCCTACATTAGTAGGAAACTACTGCAACGAGAAACAGCCTATGCAACTATAGAAAAGGAATGTTTAGCAGTAGTCTGGGCTCTACGCAAACTACAGCACTACCTGTACGGAAGACAGTTCACAGTCACCACAGACCATAACCCTCTTTGTTGGTTATCTAAAGTGGCTGGAGAGAATGGCCGACTACTGAGGTGGAGTTTAGCCCTACAAACTTTTAATTTCACGGTGCAACACCGCAAAGGGAAATTCCACCAGAACGCAGATGGATTGTCGCTGCAACTAGAGCCCTGACTGTCAGTCCAGATAGGCATCCTGGAGTACAGGATACCTACATCTGTACTTGGGGGGGTAATTGTCATGGCTCACTTGGCAGTCATCTGGGACTTGGACAGATGTCTGTCACAGGCTGTTGATACAAGAGACGATACCTGGGGGTTTGGGGCTCCCAGACACCCTGTTATACTGTTATATTATTATGATTATTGTCTAAGGAAATGAGTAGGGTTCCCATCACCATCAATAAAAGTCATCATAATGCATGAGATGGATTGATGTGGAAACCCTGCCCCAATCCCATATACTATGAGGACATTAGGTGGTTTTATGTGGGGTGCGCTTTTACGCTTGTACTTAAATAGACTGACAGTGTGTGGAATATGTACACATATGTATATGATAGTATGGGGTAGTCATGCTGGATACATTGCCACATACATCTTGCAACAGGAGAAGGACCCCAGCTGGCCACCAAGGTTAATCCTTTAAGTACACATACTTAAGTCACGAACAATGGGGTCTATACAGACATTGAGGCACCATAACCCCAGGGGGTCTACAGGTATTCTCACTCAGAGAGTCAGGGCAAAGTCCAGAGGACAGTGAGATGTTTCTCCCTTGAGAGCCAGGCAGCAAATGACTCTGTTAGCCACACCTAGTGGGCGGCCCAGGGGAGGGGTCTGGAAGTTCCCAGAGCTTACCTCTAGTCCATTGGCTAGAGGTAATCAAATTACTCTGGAGATTACCCCATTGGCCAAGAGGAAGATAAGGGTTGGACAAAGGGGTAGCCACTCCCTGTACTGTTTTTGTGAGGTGTTTAAATACTTGTGTAAAAATAAAGAAGTTGTTCATAATTTTCATCAAGACTTTGTGTGCAGGTGTATTATTGACCCAAGGGCATATGCTGGCAGAGGAGATCGTTTCTGACTCCATGCCAGGTTTTTCCCAGGCACACTACCAAAAGCTGGGACTTATGCTCTTGCATCCGCAAGGAAGGTCCATTGGTCTGAGTCACCCAAATCTTAGGTCTAAAACCTACAGGAGATAAGAGAACTAGGATTCTCTATACTCCATCATCATTGTAGGTTGTGACACCTTCACCTTCCAAAATGCATCCCTTCCTAAGGCACGACACTTGACCACTAAACGCCATCTTAATTGGCCTTCCACTAAATCTTCTATACTCTAATCATGTCCTAACTTGACTACTAAGACTCTATCTTGATTGGCCTTCCACTTAATCTCTTATGCCCACTCTAATCTATTCTGACATGTATGTCAGGCTTATCCACCTCACTCAATACTCATAATCTGCTGCCTCCCTCTGCCAATCCCTACACTTGCTCCCTATCCAATCTAGCATAACATTTAAAATCCTAACCCTAATTTAGAAAAGCCACAACTGAACTGCTTCTCCCTATATCTTGACTTTTGTCTCCAAAAACACTTCAACAGGCCCTCTCCGCTCTGCCCATGATCTACGCGTCTTAACTGGTATCTATAGAGCTGTCCGCATTCCTTGGTAATCCCTACATTGCCCCATTAGCATCTCCCCTAGGCTTCAATTATTGAAAACAATCTTTGAAAATCCACCTCTTATACCACTTATCTTCTTATCAGTACCTACCACTTATCAGTATACCACTTATCTTCCTAACTCCACTAATTACTACAAATAAGGCCTTCCCATCTGTTGTTCTCTCACACCTGTATCTACCACCCTATTAACTATCTCCTCATGAAAGCAAGGACTTCATCTGCTTATGTAAGAATATGTAAATTAAAATGTATTGTCTTATCTGATTTTTACTAAATTCAAATGTATGTTAAATGTCATCCAATTGAGACATGCAAAATCACTACCCTCCGACTTACCTATACGTTCTAAAGAAGGGCATGCTTAAGGCTGGACCTTACATTGGTGTGTTGCACATGCCTTTAATTAAACATTTTAAACTCAGGTTAAATTAGTATTGTAATATATTAAAATATGCATTTATGTTGTAAGTGGCTAAAATACTACCATAACTAATTTATTCTAACAGCAAATTTGTTTGTAATATCACTCACGTTGTTGGTTTCCTTTCCTTTCCATGTCTTTTACTTAAACCTTGGTTACCAGTCCATTTTTTTCTCGTCACAAGGTCTTTAATCATGTCATTGTTTACAGATGATCCCAGTTCCTCCAGTCCCTTCGAAAAAACTGAAAACACAATGTACATAATTCATATTACAAACTAAAGCCAAAAAAAAGCATATTTAAGACTTTTTTTTAGAAACGATACATTAAGTATAACTATAGTTTGCAAAAAATCTGCCCGTAAAGTATGTAACAATTATACATTAGCTCCTGTGTAAAACGAGACTATAAAAGTATTTTAGAATAATCTTAAGCATGTGCGTAGGGGCTTACACTTTGGATTGCTTGTTGACTGTAGTCTATGGGGAAAGGTTAATCTACAGTATTGTTATCTATAGTATAGTATTGTTAAGTAGCAATGCATTTTAGTAAACTTTAAATAGATTTTGTTATATATCTGCATCCAAGCTCCTTCCATGCATCTTCCAGCAGCAAAATCAAAATTAAATATAATTGACAAAAATGTCTTTATATTATATATTTTACATATAAATATTTGACATTTCTAAAAACATTTGACCCCCTCTTCAAGTCACCTTCTTTAAAACAGAATGTTTTAGCTATGGCACTTCAATGGTCCTATAAGGAATTACTTTGAATAACAATATTTATAAAAAAACTAAAAGACACATTTATCTATTGAGTTGGAAGAATAAATTAATGTGACATAATTATGAAACTCTCCACTACTATGTAATTTAATGTCCCTTTTGGCACAGTAGGCCCCTGTATAGTTTAAGTACCTGGATAAAATGTCTACAAGTCTCTAAATATTCAAGTATGTATGTGCAAAAAATCTTTACCTTTTCTCTATTCACACCTACCTTCTTTAAATACGTTGCGGCAAACTTTCATTTTAACGACTGGATCGGCGCAGACGCCCATGTGGTCCAGCAAAGCACACAGGGTCAAAATTGCAGCTACCTTGAACATCTTAACTCTTACGCCAGATAGAACTGTCCTTAAACATAAAGGAAGCATGTGTGAAGAAGATCATAATTTAGTTAACTGGGAACTCGTTTTAAGGTCCTTCACTGTGATTCATTATTATAAAGGTAAGAACTTAACATGTAAAGCATGTATGTAGATACCCAAGGCTACCATCATACATCTGGATGCCAAGTAGAAATCTGTCAAAAGTTTTCACACCAATCCTTTTCTATCTCCGACATCTTTGTTTCTATTGAATAGACATAGAGCCCACATTCAATAGCCCAAATTGTAATTACTGGAGCATGTAATGTAGCTAGGCTCAAAATCCCTGTGGTTGTAAAAAAAAAGGAGTTAATACATAGCAGGTCACCCACATGGACAAGACCAGTTGATTTATTGATTTTTATGGATTTCTACACTTCCGGATTGCGAGTCTGATCGCTTATCGTACTTCTAAACACTAATTCATTGTAGTTTAAACTCCATGTTTTACTGCTGTCATGATTAAATGGTCTAATTTTTTATTGGCTCTGTCTAAATTGTAACTTACGGGCTTGCTTAATTGATCATGATCATGCTCTGAATTGCTACGTATGGATTCATGGGCTTGCGGGCTTGAGTCAATTAAATAGAGCCGGAATTGTAACAAGTGCGGCCTGTGTGAAGGTAATTACGTGCTTGGAATTGAATGGTGGCCATGTAGTATTAAAATATTTCCCCTTCCTTATCAGGGTGAGGGGGGTTTACTATGAGCTATACTATGTAGGTCATACAGAGAAGTCATACAGAGAGGTAAGAGAAATTACAGTCCACGGGAGAAGAAATTGGCAACCCACTACAGCATCTTTGCCAAGATACCAAGATGCCTTTGCCATATTTGCCTTATGGATAAGCACACCAGCTAAACAGAAACAGATCATATAAAGAAGTGGTGGCATGGATACAAAAAAGATCTTAACAGCATTGATAACCTCAATAGTTTGCCCAATTAGCTGGAACCAGACATGTTGGATAGTGAAGTTTAGATGGGCCCTGGGGTGCCTTGCGTATAACAAGGCTGCACGAGTTGATGGAATCCCAGCTGAATAATTCAAATTTGTAAGAGATGATGCTGTGAAAGGGTTGCTTGAGGTATACCAACAAATTTTGAAAAGTCAAAAGTGACCAGTACATTGGAAAAGGCCAGTCCATATCCCAATTCCAAAAAAGGCAGTGCTAAATAGTGCTCTAATTATCAAGCAATTGCTTTAATATCAAATACCAGCAAGGTAATGCTTAACATCCTGCAAGCTCAGCTCCCACAATATATGGACCTGGAACTACTAGATGTGCAAGCCGGGTTCCGCAGAGTAAGAGGCACAAGAGATCAAATTGCCAATGTCCGCTGGATAATAGAGAAAGCAAGAGAGTCCCAGAAAATCATTTACTTCTGCTTCATAGACTATTTTAAAGCTCAAAAAACAAAATGGACTGAAAAGGTCATAGTGCTTAATTCTTTCTTTTTTGAAAAAACACACAAATATATACAACTAGCGAATTGCCCGTCAAAAAATGACAGCAATGAAATTGTAAGGTAGCTAATGCTGTTTGGTGTGTAATAATGAAATATGTAATACATTAATAAATGAATATACTTTACCTATTTTGCAGCATTGTGTTGAAGAGCTGCAATGTGTTTTGATGTTGCTGCAGCATTAGTGGTGTGGAGCTGCTGTGTAAGCGTGCTGAATGTGTGCAGTGTAATACTGTGCGTGCGCGAGAGCAAACCATTAGCGTAGTCGTGTACTTCCGCATTGGCGTAAAATAGTGAGTAATGTGTGGTATGCGTCTTAGCGGAATATCCATAGGTCTTTTGTGATGTTTTGCGAGTTCTTGTGGTGTTTTGCGTGTTTAGAGTGCTGTAGCCTCGTTTTCGATTTGTTCGGCGGCCATTTTTTCTCTTGCTTAGAGAATTTTTTAGTGTCTAAACTCTTTTATTTTGAGTAAAATGAAGGTGTAAGCTGCTTTTTTGAGGTCCTGGATGCTCCCTCTTGCTGTAGGTAAGCTTTTTATGTATGTGTTGTGTGTATTTATTGTGTTTTAAATTTTTTCATGTTCGCAGGTTTCGGACGATTTTTGCGAGGTTGTAATGTGTGCTAACGTGTCTCGTATGTTGTTTGCGTTTGTAGCCTCATTTTCGTTTTGTTCGACGGCCATTTTTTCTCTCGCTTAGCAAATTTTTTAGTGTCTAAACTCTTTTATTTTGAGTTAAATGAAGGTGTAAGTTGCTTTTTTGAGGTCCTGGATACTTCCTCTTGCTGTAGGTAAGCTTTTTATGTATGTGCTGTGTATTTATTGTGTTTTGAATTTTGTAATGTTCGTGAGTTGCGTCCGAGTGTTGCGAGGTCGTAATGTGTGTTAACGTGTCTCGTATGTTGTTTGCGTTGCGAGGTAAAGTTTGCGAGGGTCGTAGTTGGTGTGTCGTGTTGTTTGTGTTGCAACGTAAAGTTTGCGAGGGTCGCAGTTGCTGGCCTTTGGCGCTCCATGCCAGCAACCGAGGCCCTCGCCCGCAGCCCTCGCTACGGAATACAAAAATTAAGCTTTGTGGAAAAATGAATGAAAATGTGGAAACATTTATGAAAATCTTTTATTTTAAATTTAGATATACACACTAGTTGAAATAACAGTGTAAAAACAAAAAAACAAACAAACAAAAAACATAAAAGCCACAATCACTAGTGACTCTGTGTCCTCAAAGCGGATCTCCTACCTGAAAGGCTTTCACCTAATGTAGCTTACCCCAAATCTTACTAGTATCCCTAATTGTTAGAAATGAAAACCCTCAATTGTTTTAAAATATATATATATATACATTTCCTGATACGGTCTTATAAACCAAAAAATATTATAATGAATTTAATTGCAAATGAGCATTTGGAAATGGAAATAATTACCAGAAAAATGTGCCAAACAACCTGCTACATATTAACAACTATTGGACTTTATTTATAACCCTAGGGGACTATAGTATACTTGAAAGAATTACCCTAAGACAGAATCTGCTAGTATACCTTTTGGGTTAATATAAACTTATTTAACCATATCTTAACTATAATTTGAAAGTAAACAGCTTAAACAAAAAACACCATTTACAGAAGGACATACTATAGTGTAACTAGGACATGAATAAAGTACATACAGTAAAAAACCCATTATCCGGCACCCACAGGGACTCCCTATTGCTGGATAACTGTAGTTTCCAGTTAATCGAGAGTCTCCGAATTTAAACCCCCCAAAACCACTCAAAATGAGTTTAAAAAGGCATTAGCACCTAAACTGGGCCATTTAGGGCCCAAAAAACAATTAGAAAAAAAGTTAGCTTTTTTTTTTTGCAGTCTCGAACTGCCGGATAGTGCCGGTTATGCCGGTTTAGTGGGAGTTTTTCGAAAATGGGGAATTGGTGCCGGTGCCGGTTGCTTGAGAGTCCCGGTCAGTTGGGTGCCGGATAACCGGGATTCTACTGTATTTGAAAACATCATGATGAGCTTATAAGTAATAGCATAAATGTGTTCAAAACTTGAATATTAAAGACAGACAAAAAATTATTGCTGACTCTATATACCCCTTAGAGATTTGGGTGTCAGTGACAAAAAGTGAAAAAAAAGTAATGAATATAATAACAATTTCCAAAGCTCAGTACACCAAACTAAACACAAATAAGTAAAGTCAAATTAGATACTCACCGCTCTAATACGCAGCTTTTTCTAGGGTTAATCAACATCTGTTTACATTTTTCTTTGCAGTGTGATTTATTGATCATTAATAAAGATGGTCTTATTTATATATATTATTTGGTGTAACTATTCTAAAGCCTTTGACTTTGTGGACCACAACAAAATGTGACATGTTCTTAAACATATGAGGATACCAGATCATCATCATCTGCGCCCTGAGAAGTCTGTATGTGGACCAAGAGGTATTAGTCAGACTGACTTTCATTCATTAGAATAGTATCATCAGCATATCTGCGGTTGTTGATATTTATCCCAGCAATATTGATTCCTGCTTTGGATTTGTCAAGCTTGTCCTTTTGCATGATAAAATTGTGTGTATAAGTTGAATAAATATACTGTGACAGTATTAGAGTACACCCTTGTCCTTGAACATTATCTAATTAATTCAGGACTCAGAAAAACAAATTAAGTTGATAATATTGAAGAACAAGGGTGTACTCAAATACCGAAGAAGCCGCATGAGTAGTGACGAAACGTGTTTATTTAGCACCCATTAAAACTGACTGTATATCTCCATTGTGTATATATATACTTTTTATAATTGTGTATTCTTTTTCTATATTCACAATACATGTATTTATTATAGATCTTGGGCTCTCCCTTATATCATCATTTTTATTGTTATTATTTACCAGTTAATATATCTGAAGAGAGCAATACAACTACTCTACTGATAAAAAAGCCATAGGCCAAAATCCTAAACACCTTGAATACATGCCCATCGTACACCACCTATGGACTTCATAAGAGAACGTATATCCTGCAATATGGTGTAGACCTTCATTACCCAGGTCGGGAGATCTGATGAGAGTGATTATAGCACCTCACAACCTTGAAGTCCAGAAAGGTGAGCGTCAAACCAGACCTACTGTTCTCTTTGTGCATTCAATGCATTGGAATAAATTATTAAGAGGGGGTTGGGACCTTTCTTATTGGAATGACTGCCAGCAGTGCTGGTGAGTGTGCCACTAGGTGGTGCGGCTGACATTTTCATGAATTTCAGCCAAGATTTTCCTCAATTTCCTAGCATTAGGTGTTGGGGTTTAGGGTTTAGAGTTAAGCCTTACGTTTTAGTGTTATGGGATAAGGTTACAGTTATTGACTCTGATGTCGGTGGTGCCACCTAGTTGCTGCTCACCGTCACTGCTGGCAGCCAACCAACAGGAAAGATCTGGGGGTTATTAGAGTAAGTTGTACCTTCAGGTTTTTGTGAGTGAGCCTAGAAGCATCCATAGAAATACCACCAGATTTGTCATACGTTTGTTTCTTTACAGTAGTCATGTGTTTTTTTTCTTTACAGTAGTTTGCTTATGTACAATAGCTGTCACTATTATATATACAGTGTAGTATTTTATATTCTAGGCTACAATAATAAAATACAATAGTATGCTGCAGTATATACTAGCAATAACAGTGTAAGTTAATAATATAAAACTATATAAAAGCAGTGTGTTATAATATGCAGAAATATTAAAAAGTGTTCTATAGATGCATTAGAAAACACTGATCTATGAATAGTTTCAGTATAGCATATACAGATTATTAGCTTTACATGCTGTAGGCTCTGTGTGTGGATAAGTCTGTCACCAGATACGCAATACAAAGACATACACACACACACACACACACACACACATATATATATATATATATATATATATATATATATATATATATATATATATATATAGGGACATAGATAAGAGAATATTGGGGTAAGTGTAGGTCATGTTCACGTTACATAGTGAGTAGTGATGCTTTCCAATGGAGTTTCCGACCCATAAACTTCTATAGGTATCCTCTATATGTTGTATTGAACCTGTTCATTACAGGGGTGGACAAAAATATCAAACACCTAGGAGCCAGGAAGATGTTATAGGAGCCAGACAGGCTGTTTTAAATATGAAGGCAGTCATTTTCCACCGAGATGGAGAAATGTGTTTGATAGAAGTAAAGCTACATTTATATTAAACTGACATTATTATATTTCCAGTCTAATATTACAAGGCAATATTTAGGTGATGGATTCATAAGTTGTAATATTAATTATGGACCTTTCCTGTTTTATGCTAGCACACATATACTCGCGTGCACGGCACTGGAAGCCTCCTGTTGCTGGGTGCGCTTGTGTCCCGTGTCCCAACGTACTCCATAAGCCCCTAACCCCCTACACCCCTTGCCGACCCTAACCCTAACCCCCTAACCCTAAGTCCCTAACCCCCTACACCCCTTAGTCCCTAACCCTAACCCCCTACGCCCCTTGCCAGCCGTAATCCTAACCCCCTACACCCCTTGCCGTCCCTAACTCCCTACACCCCTTGCTGGCCCTAACCCTTACCCCCTACATCCCTTGCCGGCCCTAACCCTAACCCCCTAAACCCCTTGCCGGCCCTAACCCTAATCCTAACCCCCCTACAGTACTTCCCGGCCCTAAACCTAATCCTCTAACTCCCTACACCCCTTGGCGGTCCTAACCCAAACCTCCTAACCCTCTTAGCCTAACCCTAACCCCTTAAAACTAAGTACCTAAGCCACTAACCCCCTACACCCCTTCCCGACCCTAACCCTGTAAACCTAACCCGAAAACCCCTAACCACTTACAAGCCACAAGGAGACAGCTTCATCGGCGCAGGGAAGTGCAGCATGTGTGTGGGAGCATAAACCGGGATAGCACCTTAATTAATTTACCATTTTTTGTGTGAGTGCATATGTATCTTTGTGCATAAATGTGTAATCTAAGCATTGTTCCATTTAGTCTTAGTGTTTTATGGTCTATTTATTTAAGTCTAAGTTCTACCCAGACTACAGAAGATAATGACAAATTACAAATGAAGAAACATCTCTACAAACAGTGAAACAAAGCTTCATATCTTTAAATACATACTTAGTGGCATAAGATGTAGTAATGTAACTTATATTTATAATTACAGATTTATAACAGTAATGTCTCTCACCTTGAAAAGTTAAGTATGGACCGACCTGCTTGGTTTATCTTCATCTCCCAGTAGAATATAAATGAAGTATATATACCCAATGTATGATACATTTCAGTGGCATTTAGTGACGTGGAATGACAAACAATAAGACAAACAATCTTTATGATCTTTATGTCTTATTTTCTGCAATCCCTTAAGAATAATATTTAATTAATATCTGGCCTTGACATGAACTGTCCCAGTCCACAAAGGTGTCATCAGCAAATGTTCTGTGTTTACCTTGATATTAACTTTATTTAAGTACAAGGCAAAAACAAGCTAAAAATCAAAGCACCTTATAAGATTGAAAACTCAGACTTACAATGTATAATACATATATATATATATACTGTATATATATATATATATATATATATATATATATATATATATATTTTTTTTTTTTTTTTTTTTTTGAGTTTTTCATCCAGTTTTTTTTTTTTTACCGGGACATTCTAGACAGTATGTGATGGCTGCTGCATTTAATTATTTATTGGAAAAATCTGTCATGTCTACATCTGTGTGGCCCACTAGGCAAGGAATTGGAACCAATTTCTTAAAGAAGTGACTATTAACAAAAGTATATTTCATGGTTTTGGATCTCCTCCAACTTACTTTAGCTTTGTCTCCCAAACAGGGGCGGATCTACCGCTGGTGTATGGGTGAATGGTGCTGCTGAGGGGGGCCTGGGGGTGTTGGGGGTTGAATATGGCTGCTTAGGGGCTGGGGGGGGTGAATGGTGCTACAAGGGGGACATGTTATTTTTTGGGGGGTGAATGATGCTGCTATGAGGGCCCTGTGTGTTTTTTGGGGTGAATGGTGCTCCTAAAATGTTATTTTTTGGGGGGTGAATGATCCTGCTATGAGGGCCCTGGGTGTTTTGGGGGGTAAATCGTGCTCCTGATGGCCTTGCGGGGTTGAGTAGTAAATATTGCTGCTAAGGGGGCCCTGGGGGTTAATTTTGCTGCTGAGGGGGTTGGGGGTGAATGTTGCTATTTAGTGGGGCCTGGGGGGTGAATATTGCTAATGAGGGGGTTGGGGGTGAATGGTGCTGCTTAGTGGGGCCTGGGGGTGAATATTGCTGTTGAGGGGGTTGGGGGATGATTGGTGCTGCTGAGGGGGGCTTGGGGTGTTGGGGGTGAATGGTGCTGCCGAAGGGGGCCTGGGGGGGGTGGTCTAGGGGTGAATGGTGCTGCTGAGAGGGGTCCACTGCACTACATAAAAGCACATTTTCACAAAAAAAATGTTTACAAGAAAATGTAGTTTATATATATATATATATATATATATATATATATATATATATATATATATTAGACAGAGCTCTGGAGGGTGGCCCAGTGAGTCAAAAAATGTTTTGCCCCTCCTCCCTGGGGGGGCGAGCCTAATACATATTTTCTGCACCGGGGCCCTGCATTCACTATCTCTGCCACTGTTCCTAAACATCGCTGTAGGACCTCTTCGGTCTTCAATATATTTAGATAGATCTAGGATTCCATTTGTTGCAGTCTCCTTACGAAAAACATCTGAGCATACATTACCAGCCTTATCTCGTTCTATAGTGATGTCCGAGAAGTCTATGTGATAAGTCAGTCTTAAATTTAACTCACTATCATTTAGTTTATGGATAAAGTTCTAAAATAACTGTTTACTCCCATCACATAGACTAAGAGGTCTTCTATATAGCAAAGCCATAGTAAGATGTTATCTGTATATTCGTTCATCTGTTCTGAAAAAGCAACCTCTGTCTCAACTCAGGTAAAGGTTCACAAAGTAGGGACACATGCTGGCCCCATTGCTGTTCCTCTAACCCAGGGGTGTCCAAACCCAGTCCTGGAGGGCTGCAGCCAGGCCTGGATTTGAATATATCCTTTCTGTGCACAGGTGGGTCAATCAGGACTGAAGAAGTGATTGACTGACCTGTGCACCGCAGGGTAATGATCAAATCCAGGCATGTGTGTGGCCCTCCGGACCGAGTTTGGACACCTGTGCTTTAACCTGTAGAAAGATTTTATAATTGAAATAATTAAGTATGTACCGCATGAGTTTCGCTATAAGCTCATTCTTGGCTTCATCTGTATTGGCATCCATGCTTAAAAAGTATCTTATAGAAGGATACCCTGCTTGGTGACTGATAGAAGTATATAAACATTTCACCCAGAATAATGCATTCAAGTTTGCTCAGTGCGTCCATTGTATCTCTCGCATATGATGGCATCCCTGTCACAAATGATCTCAGGCAAATGTCCAGATCTTTACTGGCCTGTTTGCAAAGACTTTTTCATTCCTGAGATAATCGGTATCCCAGGTGGTTGGGTGGGATTTTTATGAATATTAGGGAATAAATAAAATGTTGCAATGCTCGGATTGCTAACCTTCAAAAAATGCAAATTCTTTTTGACTTATAACATCATTCTCTTTAGCTTCATTGCAGTGACGGAGTATATTAATTTAATTATTTATTACTTATTAAATTAGCATACAAAAATACATTTACAAAAAAAAACACATTGCAATAAACGTAAAAGCCATTCACCGCACGACTCACAATGAGCGCCAACGCTGCTCATACCACACAAACTACACCAGGGGACAGCCTTGCAATAAGCGCAGAAAGCAGATCAGCGCCGACCTTACAATAACAGCAAAAGCGCCTCTGATAAAAAAATATGCAACAACCAAGAGGCTCGCAATGAGCACCAAAGGATGAAAGACCACCAAAAAATTAATGTCTGTAGCAAACAGCATTACCTGCCTTACAATTTATGTGCCCTGTCATATATATATATATATATATATATATATTGTGACCAGAATGGCCAGGTATAGCTGTGGTTTCTTGAGATAGAAACGGATACGTTCTTGTAGTACAGCAAACTCGTTTATTACGAACCAAAAACAAAGGGTAGCAGTAACTCTGCTTAAAAAATGAAAATAAACATCTGCATTTACATACTAACTGTAACGCAGGAACGCCCTGACTATACCTGGGCAGCTTATCTGCAACCGGGCAAAAACTCTACTCCATGATGTCTTCAGGACGGAGCTCCAACTCCCTTGTATTCAGAAAGGAGTAATTTCAAGAAAATAGCGCCACCTAGTGGCCAGGAGTATGACAGTCTCTTATATACTAGGAATTTCCACCTTGTGGCCAGGTTCCAAATAGTCTCTGATTATTGATAGCTTGCCACCTTGTGGCCAGAAAACAAATAGTCTCTGATTATGGTTATGTGGCCACCTTCAGCAACCTCTGGGACACAGCTCCTCTCTGGGACACAGCTCCTCTCTGGGGCACAGCTCCTCTCTTGGACACAGCTCCTCTCTGGTTTATCGGTAGTCTTTTCCACGTTTAAATAATTAGCCGCAGATGAAGCATAGGGCCCGCCCATCTCTCCCGTATGCTTCACCCCAGGGACCCTTGCATAACACAACACTAACTTGTATTAACTTCCGTCTTCTAAACTCCGCTTCTTCCTTGGGGCATAATACGTCTGGGTACTTTCATTCAGCGGCCTCTGTCAACTACACACATGCTTAGGCCTTTAAGGCAACTCTGCCTGGGGATCCTCACTAATTTCTTCACTTACTTGGCTTCCTGAGGCTGTATTCACTCTTTCAGCTCTATGCGTCCTGCGCCTGCAACCAGCCCACACTTCCTGCTGTTGTCTTAGTACTCGCAGCCACAGTAAATCAGGTGAACACTTACAGGCTTGCTTCCAAAGCTCTCACTGTAATTCCACACAGGATCCTCTGTCAGCTTCACTTTCTGACTTGCTTTGGCAGCACACAGCCTGCCCAGAGCCTAGCCGGCCACACACCCCCTTTTCCATGTCTGCTTTCCAGGCTTTTAATGGCAAGTCACACCAATTAGGAGTTCTTCAGAAGTTTTAACTCCGTCACTCCTGGCAAGAACTCCATACTCCACTTGCTTGTCATCTCACCATTGGGCAAACGTTCACAAAATATATATATATATATATATATATATACAGTGGTATCTTGGTTCTTGTCCTTAATCTGTTACTGACAGCAGGATGAGTTCCAAACAGGCTGAGTTCCAAACAAGCATTTCCCATAGGAATTAATGTAAACTGAAATAATCTGTTCCGGACACCCTTTTTTCACATTTTATTTTGAACTGATGGTCTTGTTTGTGATACAAAGCATTAAAAAAAAACAATAATTAGATCATATAACATAGAATTTAACTTCACTTTAAGTGTACTGAGAAAACTTGAGGGGCCAATGGGATGGTGGTGATGTAGAGGAGGAAAAAGGAGAGAGGTTATTGCTTGAACTTTAGTTCTTATAGGCATAGGCTACAGATTTTCACTTACAGGCATAGGATGCATATGGGGTCTTACATGCAAAGGCTGCAGATTGGCTCTTACAAGCACAGATAGGCTGCTCTTGGGCTCTTACAGGCTCTTATCAGAATTTATAAAGTGAAATAATTATGTTTGAATATGTACCGCAAAGAACAATTCAGATTAGGAACCTGGAATGTTAGGACTATGAACCAAGGCAAATTGATCAAGAATGAGATGACATGGTTAAACATTGATATCCTGGGAATTAGTGAACTTAAAAAGACTGCAATGGGACATTTCACATCAGACAACCACCAGATCTTCTACTGTGGTCAAGAATCCAGCAGAAGAAATCGAGTAGCCATCCTAGTCAATCAAATAGTGGCCAAAGCAGTGCTCGGTTACAACACAATAAATGACAGAATGATTGAATTCAAGGCAAGCCATCTAACATCACAGTGATACAACTCTATGCTCCAACCACAGATGGCGAAGAGGCTGAAGTTGTCCAGTTCTACGAAGACATTCAACACATCATAGATATAACACCAAGAAAAGATGTTGCTATCATCATAGGAGATTGGAATGCTAAAGTAGGGAACAAAATGACACTTGGAATAACTGGCAAATTTGGCCTTGGAGTACACAATGAACCCGGTCAGAGATCAAGATAATTCTCTGGTCGTAGCAAACACCCTCTTCCAACAGCTTCCGAGACGACTCTACACATGGACATCCCCAGATGGACAACATAGAAATTCTATTGACTATATGCTTTGCAACCAAAAATGGAGGAACTCTTTACAATCAGCAAAATCAAGACCTGGAGCTGACTGCGGCTCAGATCATGAGCTTACTATTGCAATGTTCAAAATTAAGCAGAAGAAAAAAGGGAAAATCATCAGACGATGCAGATATGAAATAAATAGTATCCCTTGTGAATATGCAGTGGAAGAAAAGAATAGAATGAAGAACTTTTTGACTGACGTTTTCAACATTATCCAGGAAATAGAAACAAAAAATATCCCTAAAAGAAAGAAAAGTAAAAAGTTAAACTGGATATCTGATGAGCCTTTAAAAGTAGCCCAGGAAAGAAGGAAAGTGAAAGATACTGGAGATAGAAAAAGATTTGTCCAACTGAATAACAAAATACCAAAAAAATCTAAAAGGTGCCTTTCATGCCAAAGTGGCTGTGACAAAAGACAAAAATGGCTGGAACTTAACAGAAGAAGATCAGATAAAGAAGAGGTGGCAGGAATACACTGAAGATCTATACAAGAAGGATCTTAACAGCAGTGATCACCTCAATAGTTTGTCCAATGAGTTGGAGCCAGATATCTTGGAGAGTGAAGTGAGATGGGCCCTAGGATGTCTTGCTGATAATCAGGCTGCAGAAGGTGATGGAATCCCAATTGAATTATTTAAAATTCTACAAGATGATGCTGTAAAAGTGTTTTTTGCCTTATGCCAACACATTTGGAAAACTCAACAATGTCCAATAGTCTGGAAAAGGTCAGTCTATATCCCAATTCCAAAAAAAGGCAGTGAATGAATGTTCCAATTATCGAACAATTGCACTCATTTCACATGCCAGCAAGGTAATGCTTAAGATTCTACAAGCTCAACTCCAACAATATATGGACCGGCAATTACCGGATGTGTAAGTCGATTTCCACAGAGGAAGAGGCACAAGAGATCAAATTGCTAATGTCCGCTGCATAATAGAGAAAGCAAGAGTTTACCAGAAAAGCATATACCTCTGCTTCATAGACTATTGTAATGCCTTTGACGGTGTGGATCACAACAAAATGTGGCATGTTCTTAAAGAGATGGGAGTACCAGATCATTTCATAATCCTCCTAAAGAATCTGTACATGAACCAAAAAGGCACTGTCAGAACCGAACATGGGACAACAGAATAGTTCACGATCTGAAAAGGATTGCGACAAGGTTGTATAATGTCACCTTATTTATTCAACTTATATGCAGAATACATCACGCCTAAGAATGGACTGGATGAATCTAAAGCTGGTATCAATATTGCTGGAAGAAATATCAACAACCTCAGATACGCCGATGATACTACTCTGATGGCTGAAAGTGAGGAGGAACTAAAGGACCTATTGATTGGGGTAAAAGAAGATAGTGCAAAAGTTGGCCTGCGGCTCAAGTTAAAAAGATGAAGATCATGGCAAACAGCAATCTCAGTTCCTGGCAAATAGAAGGGGAAGAAGTGGAGGCAGTGACAGAATTTATTTTTCTAGGATCCAAGATCTCGGCAGATGGTGACTGTAGACCTGAAATTAAAAGATGTATGCTTCTTGGAAGGAAAGATATGACAAGCTTGGACAAGATAGTAAAGATATTAAACTATCAACAAAGGTCAGAATAGTTCAAACTATGGTATACCCAGTAGTAACATACAGATGTGAGAGCTGTACCATAAAGAAGTCTGTGCACAGAAGAATGGACGCCTATGAATTGGGGTGTAGGAGAAGACTGCTTAGAGTCCCTTGGACTGCAAGAAGTTCCAATAAATCAGTACTTCATGAAATCAAGACAAACTGTAAGACAATCAGTAATGTTGAATGCTTGTGGGTAGAGTTAAATAGTGGAGCAGCAAATTCTAAAAGAATATTCGTTGGAGTATGCTATAAACCCCCAGATATAATTGAAAGTGAGGAAATGCAATTATTGTTACAGATTGCATGGGCAAGTTCTAATAATGGGAGATTTTAATTACCCTGAAATAGACTGGATAAATGAGACCAGCAGTTCAGCTAAGGGGAGCAGGTTCTTAAGTACACTCAGAGATCATTATCTGGCCCAGGTTATACAAGAGCCTACTAGAAATGAGGCTATCTTGGATTTAGTCATCACAAATAATATTGATATCGTATCAAATGTTGAAACAGGGCAACATTTGGGAAACAGTGATCACAACACAGTCTCATTTGAGATTGAATAAAAAAAATTTAAGGGGCCAACGAAAACTCTTAATTTTAAAAGGGCAGCAATACAAAGTATAGACTGGGACAGAGAACTGACAGGTAAAAATACTGAACATTAATGGACAACATATAAATCCTTACTAAATATACATACTTATCACCATATACCAAGTGGGAATAAAAGTAAAAGGAGTAAATCACAACCCATGTGGCTTAACAATGATTTAAAGATCAAGATACAGAGTAAAAAAACAGGCATTTAAATTATACAAACAAGAGGAGACAGAGACTGCTTTACGGGAGTACAAGGAAATCACTAAGGCTTGCAAAAGGGCCATTAGACTGGCTAAAATAGAAAATTAAAAATTAGTTGCAAAAAAGAGTAAATTAGAAGGGGTGGTTTATCTAATGCTTTGCAAATGTGGTATAAGATACGAGGTAAAACCTGCAGGGAACTTAAAAGGAGAGTCTTACAACACGTATATAGCATTAAAAGAGAATATGACACACCAGTGGCGAATCACGTGAACATCAAACCTAATGGTGATCTCAGTTATATCCTTTATAATCATTGACAGTATTCAGAAAACTATAAGGAGGGGAGATAGTGACAAGGAACGTCTTAAAAAAGAGGCTCAATGGATATACACTTTCAAAACCAAAAAAACCCATCTAGGGCAGGGGTGTGCAAACTCGGTCCTGGAGGGCCACACACATGCCTGGATTTGCTGATATCCTTGCTGTGCACAGGTGAGTCAATCACTTCTTCAGTCATCCTTACTCACTCACCTGTACACAGAAAGGATATATTCAAATCCAGGCCTGGGTGTGGCCCTCCAGGACCGAGTTTGGACACCCCTGATCTAGGGATATCCGCTCACTGTATCATGGCCTCACAGTCCCCTGATTATTATAATTTACAACATATCAATAATTTAATTTAATTCAATACCTACAGTATCATTTACCCTTTTGCTACACTTACTTCTTCTGGTCTAACATGGCGGTGGTTTTTATGAATGATCTGAGTAGGTAAATATCTATTTAAAGACATTTTGACTGCATATAGAATAGCATTATTAATCATAAATATTTTAGTACAATATATTTTTATGATATTTAATTTATTCAACCATCAGTTTATAGCCAATCCATTAGAATTTGAGGGTAAACTGATATTTATAAGAACTTATTTGTGGTCAATAAATATACACATTATAATCAACTTAATTAAGTTTAAGTTTTAATGATAAGATTTTGGTATTGATGAGCCATCCAATAAATATTTTTCAATGAATACAAAATTAAAAAACTCTGTAATGTCAATTGAGGTGATGTAAATAATACACCTCAACATCTGTAATGATTTTGTATGAAAAGTATATTAACTAATAAAGAATCATCGCAATAGTCAGTACTTGGTGCCAATATTATGTACCTTTATTATGATATGATCTGTCATGGTAAATACATCATTATACATTTGCTTTTAATGTTTATTTTCTATTTCTCCATGTATTCATCTTTCTTCCATTTTTCTTTCTATAAATCATATTTCATATTGAGTCTAAACTATGTATTTCCCACCTGTAAATAAGCTAGTAACCCATTTGTAATATTGATCTTTAATAGTGTGTTATTAACTAGATTCCATAGCAATGAAAGTGTTTAAATACCAGCCCTGGATAGGCAGACGGTAACCCCTGAGGAAATACTCGAAACGTGCGTTGGGTTGACGCCAATCTACCCTACGCATCTGCGTCGCTTGTCAATGATGTCAACATAGGGCGCTAAGGCAGAGCACGCAAACTCAGGATCTGAGTTTCAGTTAATACAAGGCCCTGATCCATTTGTTTGCTTAGTTTCCCACCTGCAATCGAGACCCCAATCCCTACAATTAGGATTATACAAGCGCAGAAGATATTAGATCCAGCAAAGGGGTATATAGGTTGTATTTAAGAGGTGGCTTATTAAACTTTTATAGAGGCACATTATGATTATCAGCCAGCCTACAGTAAGTAATATTCTATTAGCAGCTCCCTAGTTCTTTAATACAATATTTGGACTAATATTACCATCTACAGACCATTCAACCCTGGTTTACTATGCTATAACCAGAATTATAGCAATAATCAGCACTTTCAAATAATGTATTAATTATTCAATGTATAATAGCACTTTATCTCTTTTGACTACTTTTCCACTTGTCACTTTATGCGTTTTTACACTATAGGAATTTTTCCTCCTTATACATTTTTTCTCCTTATGTTTTTCACACAATAGCACATAGTACTTTAATTTGCATTTAGTTATAACCATATAAATGGTAACCCATACAACCCAAGTCATTAGATGGTCTGTTTTATAGTTACATAGCATCAAATACAGAGGTAGCAGGGTGTCTTGATTCAAGATTTTATCCAAGTGAATTGTTTTTAATTGCAAGATTGAAGGTTAAGTTTTAATGGTTACAAGAGGTTCTTAGGGGTGCACCATGTTAAAAGGATTCGTTTTCTTCTTTCTTTCTTAATATTAGTACTATTAATCCCTGGTAGCACCCGTATATTCATACAATACCCAGATTTAGCACCTTGACCCATCTAATCCAGGTCCAGTAATCCAGAAGAGGTTGGAAAAAATAAATGTTAATAAAGCCCCAGGTCCTGATGGAATACATCCAAGGGTACTTAGGGAACTGGGTTCTGTAATAGCCAAACCATTATATCTAATTTTTTAAGATTCACTCAACACTCGGTCGCTACCAGAAGATTGGAGAAAAGCAGAGGTGATACCTATATTTAAGAAGGGAGCAAGAGCAAATCTGGGGAATTATAGACCAGTGAGCCTCACTTCTGTAGTTGGGAAGCTTTTAGAAGGGTTAATAAGGGACAGAATACAAGAATATGTCTATTTGAACAAGATCATAAGTAGAAGTTCAACAGGGATTTAAGAAGGATAGGTTATGTCAAGCAAATCTAGTTTCTATGAGGAGTTTAGTAGGAACCAGGATCAAGGCAACTTAGTGGATGTAATATTTTTGGAATTTGCAAAGGCTTTTAATACAGTGCCACACGGAAGACTATTGAGTAAACTAAGGGATACAGGAATTGTAGTAAATATCTTCTCATAGATCGAGAAATGGCTAAAAGACAGGAAGCAAAGGGTTGTTGTAAATGGAACATACTCCGATTGGACTAATGTGGTAAGTGGGGTGGCTCAGGGTTCAGTATTAGGTCCTATCCTTTTTAACATATTTATTAATGACTTAGAGGTGGTACTGGAAAGTAGTGTGCAAGGTAGTTAAATTAGATAATGGTGTACTTTCCTTTCAAAGGGATTTACATAAAATAGACGAATAGGCATCTTAATGGCAGATGAGATTTAATACAAATAAATGTAAAGTTATGCATCTGGGAAGGAAAAATAGCCATGCAATTTATAATCTTAATAGAGCAAATCTAGGGGTATCAGATATTGAAAGGGATTTAGGAGAACTTGTTGACAATCGCCTAGGTAAGAGTGCTCAATGCCAAGCAGCATCTGCAAAGGCAAGTAAAATATTAGCATGTATTAAGAAGAGTATAAAAGCAAGGGAAGCAAATATAATTCTACCACTATACAAATCCCTAGTACGCCCTCATTTGGAATATGGAGTACAATTTTGGGCACCACTTCATAAAAAGGACATTTTAGAGCTGGAAAAGGTACAGAGGAGTGCAACAAAACTAATAAGGGGAATGGAGACTAACCAAATTAAACTTATTTTCTCTAGAAGAAAGGTGTCTAAGAGGAGATATGATTACCTTATATAAATACATACAGGGTCAGTATAAAGATTTGTCAAGGGAGCTTTTTATGCCAAGAGATTTCCAATTGACAAGAGGACATCCCTTGAGGTTAGAAGTAAAAAGATTCCACCTTAAAGAAAGAAAAGGGTTCTTCACAGAAAGGGTGGTTAATCTGTGGAATTCTCTACCAAAGGAGGTGGTTACAGCGGATTCGATAGATCACTTTGAAAAGGGATTGGATATATTTTAATTAAAAAGGGCCTTCAGGGTTATCCTGGTTAAATAGAGAGTGAGTATTGATCCAGGGTAGATTCTGATCGCCAGTATCTGTGGTCAGGAAGGAATAAAAATGTTTTCCCTTTTGAGACAATTGGCTAAGTTTCACTTGTTTTTTTTTCTGTTTGCCTTCCTCTGGATCAATTCAAATCTAATCTGCATATTGCAGATCAGAGGAGATTTTAGAAGGTTGAACTTGATAGACTGAAAGTCTTTTTTCAACCTCAATTACTATGTACACTAGAAGGTATGATTAGCTGAATCTAAATTTTTTGGCCATATCATGAGACAGCAGGATTCTTTAGAAAAGACTCTGATGCTGGGAGAGATTGAAGGCACAAGAAGAAGGGGACGACAGAGGCAGAGATGGACAGATGAAGTCACTGAAGCAATGCACATGAACTTGATGGAGCTCAGAGGGGCAGTGACTGAGAGATGCACCTGGTGTGCTGAGATCCATAGAGTCACTGAGAGTCGAAAATGACTGAATGACTAAACAACAACAACAGGTACCGCATCAGTTTATGCTAGAAACTGATTCTTGGCTACATTTGTACTGGCCTCCATGCATAAAAAGTACCCTATAGAATGATCCCCTGTTTGATGACTGATAGAAATATATAAACTTTCTATATCACGGGTCGCCAAGAATGTAGTTTCACAGAGAATAATGCCTACTAGTTTGCTCAGTGCGTCCATTGTATCTCTTGCATATGATGGCAACCCTGTCACAAATGATCTCAGGTGCATGTCCAGATCTTTACTGGCCTGTTTGTAAAGACTTTCGTTTTCTGAGACAATCGGTAGGTGGTTTGATGGGATTTTTATGAATATTTGGGAGCAAGTAAAATTTAGCAATGCTCGGATGAAGAAATGCCACTCTGCTACTATGTAAAATAGTAAGTGTACAGCCTGTGTAACAGTGTAAATTTGCTGTCCCCTCAAAATAACTCTACATACAGCCATTAATGTCCCCAGAAAGGCTGCACTTACAGTTACAGGCTGCACATTGGCTCTTACAGGAACAGGATGCACATTGGCTCTTACAGGCAAATGATGCAGATTGGCTCTTACAGGCACAGGCTGCACGTTGGAACTTACAGGCACGAACAGAGTGCACTTGGGCTTTTACAGTTACAGGCTGCACATTGGCTCTTACAGGAATAGGATGTACAAACACAGGCTGCACATTGATGCTCACTGTCACAGGCTGCAGATTGGCACTTATAGGTACAGACCGGATGCACATTGGCTCTTACAGGCACAGGCTGCATATTGGCTCTTACATGCACAGGCTGTGGAGACCACGGGGGCTGCGGGGGTCCATGTGAGGCTCCGGGGGTGGGGGGCATGGGAGGCCAAGGGGGACAAGGGGTGGCCTTGGCCAGCCATGTTAGGTTGGCTAGGTACAGCACTGGGCCTCCCAGAGCAGGGCCTAAGTGCATTGCACCAGCGGTAGATCCACCCCTGCTTCATTGATTATCCTCATGTAGCTTTCATGAAAATCTTTAGTGGGATTAAGTCTTATAGAATCTATTGTCAGAAAGTTGCATCATAGCTTCTTCGATATAGTACTCTACTGGCCAGAGGTCAATGTTGCCACCCTTAAGAGAGAGTTTAATGACAGTAATGTTCCACATCTTTATTTCTCCAATAGATTTATGTTCTCTATTGCTCATATTGGATACCTGGCTTGGAGGTAAATTACTCAAATCTAGTTACCAATCACATATATAGTTGTGAGCGTACGAGTCGTTGCTCACGCTTGCGGGCTCGCGTAGCGAGCCCGCAAGAACTGCGTCCCTCGCGAAGCGAGGGACGCAGTTCCCCGCAAATGCGGGTCCTCGCGAAGCGAGGGCCCGCATTTGCGGTTGTGGAGGCTCAACGTCGGCTGTGTTAACACACACATACACACACACGACTTTTTTAACAGAATAAACCCAACCGCCCAGCCAACAAAAACCCAACAACGTCCCCGCAAATGCGGATCCTCGCGAAGCGAGGGTCCGCATTTGCGGTGGTGGGAGCATCCCAACATCAGCTGTGTTAACACACATACACACACACACAACTTCATAACAAAAAAAAACTCAAAGTCGCCTCACACCCGCTTACACCCAGACACACAGACGCAAGACTTAACAAAAAAACAGTAAAAAAGGCTCTTCACACGCTCTTAACACACATACGCACGACTTAGAAACAAATACACTGCGTCGTACACGTAAAAGCTAACTGCGTATATCGCAAAAAAAATACGGCAACATCGCAACAAAATACGGCCGCATCGGAAAATAATACGGCCGCGAAAGACCCATTCCAACCGCCGCGCATCAAAACATCACAAACAGAAGAAATAAACACAACAAACACATAAAAAGGTTACTTACAGCACGGGGGGGCATCCGGCACCTCCAAAAGTTCATTTACACGTCCATTTAAGTCAAAACAAAGAGTTTAAACGACCGAAAATCGTCTAAGCGAGAGAAAAAATGGCCGCCGAACAAAACGAAAACGAGGCTCCAGACGTAACTACACTACACTTACTCGCAATAATGAAACACATACTATGCGGAACGGATCACACTCATATTAAACACCATTTTAACCACTACTACGCACAAAATGGCGGATGGAACGCAAATTGTAAGCTGGAACGCAAATAGCGCATGCGTATTGCGTTCTAACGGTCTAACTTTCCAGAATGTTCTACAAGTTTATAAATACTGTCTATTTCACAGAGAAAAATACATTTCTCCTCAGGTGATGAACAGAGTGACTTCTGAGATAACTGCTGCTAAAACTTGAGAAGATAATTCTTTCCTAATTTACTACTTTACATTGTGCAAATTACAACTGAGAGGTAAGCTATAATATATTACTTATTTTCAAGACAGGACATAAAAAAAAAAAATTAAAGAAGACAAAGAGGTTTATGTATACTGACACGCACATATATGCGTATAATGTATACTGACAAGTGACCCGCACATTTATGCGTATAATGTATAGTGACATGTGACAAGCACATTTATGTGTATAATGTATAGTGACATGTCACACGCACATTTATGCGTATAATGTATAGTGACATGTCACATGCACATTTATGTGTATTGCCCCTGCAACAAACTAATTAAACAACTACATTTAAATTACATTACAAAAAAATAAGTTGGGACTATTAAAATACTATTAAAATATGAGTCATGTATACTGATATGTGACACGCACATATATGTGTATCATCTATAGTCACATGTCACACACACATTTATGTATGTTGGGCAAAAATAAAAATAAGGTTAATTTAACAATTAAAATATGATTCATGTATAGTTATATGTCACACGCACACAAAAAAATTACTTTCAACTATGGAAATGTGCTTCATGTATGTGACATATGTGTGTAGACCCCACCAAAAAATAATGTTAATTCAAATTAATTACAGAAGTATATTTCAATGAAATTAATTTACTGCAATTTAATAGATCACCTAAAACTCAATCTTTCAACTTTTTTTAATATTCAAACAGACTCTGCATCAACAGCGTCTCTCAACAATTTGCACCGTGCACTGTGAAGCACAATCCCTTTTAAAGAACACCAACAAAGAAGAAGAGGTAAGATACAAAAATACTTTAAATGCTGAAAAGGCCATGGTTTGTTAAATACAAATAAAAAATTCTATAATTCACTATTTCACTTTATTTTTCAAACAGACACTACAAGAAGACCGGCGGATTAAGATTGGCAGGAGGGGACCCTCTGTCATTCCACACTTCAATCAAGGTACAGTATTAAGTATAAAAAAGAACCGAACCATGAGCCTTATTCAATTGTGAGTTGGCTAATTGAATAGTGCTTTATATAAGCACATAATAGATTTTTTAGACAGACATTTTTAGTTACTGAACTTCTAACCACAATCAAGGTCTTCACTAACTAAAAACTTCTGTCAAAAAATATTTTATGTGCTTATATAGAGCCCTATTCAATTGGTCAAAACGCAATTGATTCAGGACCTAAATATGTTTAATGGCCGAGGGCCTCATTCAAATGTGATTTGCCCATTTTAATAGGGCTCTATATAAGCACATTTGCCTCAATTTCACTAAAAACTTCTGTTCAAAAATATGCTCTGTGCTTATATAGAGCCCTATTGAAAAAACAAATTCAATGAGGCCCTCACAATATAACAAATCCAGCAAACAAAGGCCCTCATTCAATTGATATTTTGGACAATTCAATAGGGCTCCAAATAAGCACATTTAGAACCCTATTGAATTGGCCAAACTGCAATTGAATGAGGGCCAAAGTATGCAACATATGGTACACACAAACTGGTACACACAAAACAGGATTGTAACAAACACATAGCAAACTATATTTATATTCTTTTTGTTTAACAACCTATAACCATTAGAAAAAACACTACATAAGTATAACAAAAGTGGTGCCCATCAAACAGGATTGTACGAAAACTCACACAAACACATAGCAAACTACATTTAAATTCTTATTTTAATCTTTAACAACCTATAAGCCTTAGAAAGAAGCCTAAATAAGCATACCAACATTGGTGCCCACCAAAAGGATTGTATGAAAACTCACACAAACACATAGCAAACTACATTTAGATTCTTATTTTATGTTTAACAACCTATTAGCATTACAAAACTACATTAATAAGCATACCAGCAGTGGTGCGCATCAAACAGGATTGTATGAAAACTCACACAAACACATAGCAAACTACATTTAGATTCTTATTTAATGTTTAACAACCTATAAGCCTTAGAAAGAAGCCTTAAATAAGCATACCAACAGTGGTGCACACCAAAAGGATTGTATGAAAACTCACACAAACACATAGCAAACTACATTTAGATTCTTATTTTATGTTTAACAACCTATTAGCATTACAAAACAACATTAATAAGCATACCATCAGCGGTGCGCATCAAACAGGATTGTATGAAAACTCACACAAACACATAGCAAACTACATTTACATTCTTATTTTATGTTTAACAACCTATAAGCCTTAGAAAGAAGCCTAAATAAGCATACCAACAGTGGTGCGCACCAAAAAGGATTGTATGAAAACTCACACAAACACATACCAAAGTACATTTAGATACTTATTTTATGTTTAACAATCTATAAGCCTTAGAAAAAGGCCTAAATAAGCATACCAAAAGTGGTGGACACCAAACGGGATTGTAGAAAAACAAAGAAATAATGTCATTTTTTAGTTCATACAAATACATTCAAATAAAATTACATTTTCATTTTTATTTTATATCAGATACTGCGTCAAGAACATCGGAACAGGAGTTTCAACTGAGGACCACACCAGCGGACGAGGACTTTCAACAGAGGACCAGACCATTGGACGAGGACTTTCAACAGAGGACTACACCATCGGACGAGGACTTTCAACAGAGGACCACACGATTGGACGAGGACTTTCAACACAGGACCAGACCATCAGACGAAGGCTTTCAACACAGGACCAACAAAGATTCTGCTTCAAATCAAACTTCAACCAAGGTACAGTATAACAAGTAAAAAAAGAGAAAAATTAATTAATATTCTTCTTTAATGTTTAACCACCTATAAGCCTTAGAAAATAGCCTACAGAAGCATACCAAAATTGTGGCGCACCAAAAAGGATTGTAGAAAAACACAGAAATAATGCCATTTTTTCATTAATACAAAGACATTCAAATAACATAACATTTTCATTTTTATTTTATAACAGATACTGCGTCAAGAACATCGGAACAGGAGTTGGAACTGAGGACCACACCAGAGGACGAGGACTTTCAACAGAGGACTACACCATCGGACGAGGACTTTCAACACAGGACCAGACCATCGGACGAAGGCTTTCAACACAGGACCAACAAAGAATTTTGCTTGAAATCAAACTTCAACCAAGGTACAGTATAAAAAGTAATATCTATCATCTATCTCTTATTTGTCTTTTAGGGCCAATAATCTTTAACACTAAATACAAACTTCAATGTAAACTTAAAAAATAAATTGGCATAGTCCAAAAAAGTCTAAAAACACAGAATCTATACAATTTGTCATTGTAACATTCCAGTCCTAAACCCTAATTTAATTGCCATTTGACAAATTTAATAGTGCTGTAAATAAGGACATAACATCTTTTTTAAAATACCTTTTTAGTTACTGAAACACTTGCTTTTGGATACATGTTTAATAAATAAAAATTTCTTTAAATAATTATCTGATGGCCTTATTTAGACTTTTATTCAATTGACCGCATTGAAATTGATTAAGTATAAAATGTTAACACACTATTGATAACTATTTGTCATGAAAAACAACTTAACATCTCAAAATAAACTAATGGTACATTATTTTATTTTTACAGATTAACATGGCTGATAACGAGAGTAAACAAGAAAAGAAAAGACGCCAAGCTAGAGAACGACGACAGAGAGCAGACAGCCAGCAGACACCAGAGAAGAAGGAAATTTGACGAGAAAAAGAACGCAAAAGAATTGCAAGCAAAAGACTGTCACTTGCAGAAATTAAAGATATGTCAAAAAAAACAACAAAGAAAAGAAAGCATTTACAACCTGTTGCTCAAACATCAGATGACATTTTACCAGAAAAAATACAAGAGATACCAAAAAAAGCAACAAAGAAAACAAAGCATTTAGAACCGTTTCATAAAACATTACATGACATTTTACCTCAAACAATACAACATATACCAAGAAAAGCAACGAAAAAAACAAAACATTTAGAACCTGTTGTTGAAACATTATATGACATTTCACCTGATGAATATGAAAGTCAAAATCCTATATGCTTTGCAAATTGTCCTCTACTCAAGTCTTTAGCAGTAGAGGTTCATAGTTGTGGGGACATGACTACTCAATGTCAGTTTTGTGAGGCTTATTATTTTAAACAGGAGAGACCCAGAGATGGACAATTTATTAGTTGTTGTCAAAAAGGCAAGTTCAAACTTCCAGAAAGGAAAGAATTTCCAATTTATTTACAAAATATTATGACTGAACCTACTTTTCCAAACTACAAAAATTTTAAGACAAACATAAGATCCTACAATAGTGCCATATCCTTTGCATCCATGGGGGCAACATTAGCTGCTAATGTACCAGGACATGGTCCTTACTGTTTTAAAGTCCAAGGACAAATTTATCATCGCACTTCCCATTTACATCCAGAGGAAGGAAATAAAAGAAAATTCGCTCAACTATATGTCCTAGATACAATGGAAGCTGTTGACCAACGTATGCAGATGGAAGAAAATAAAAAATGCTTACCCACTGTTTTCATAGAGCTAAATAACATTATGGACAATAATCCCTACAGTAAAGCTTATAAAAAATTGGCAGAAGTAGAAAATGAACAACTACTTCATTCACAAACACATCAATTACCAATGCCGAAGGTTAATATGGTGCTTAAAAGAGACAGACATACTGATAAACGTCGTTATAACTTGCCAACAACAAATGAGGTTGCAATGGTGTTTCAGAATGATGAAGGAGAACCACCATTTCAAAGAGACATTCGAATATATCCTAGAAATGAGGACCAACCGTTTATTAATATGAGTATCTTAAGTCCAAATTTAGATCCAATGACATATCCCATCTTTTTCCCACACGGAGAAGCAGGTTGGCAACCAAAATTAACTCTTCCCAGTTACCCAAATGCTAAAGCCAGAATCCGAAATAATGTTTCTATGCTTGAATTTAAAGTAGCTCAAATTGCCATTCGCAATGTATTTAATCCAATTTTATGTGGTGGGAAACTAACACAACAATGGATTATTGATTCATATTTGCAAGTTGAGGCAAATAATTTAAACTTTATCAAATATCAACAAGATAAACTCCGTGTAGAACAATATTCTGGACTCATGGACTATGTTGCTGACGTGGCTACAAGCAGAGACATGGCAGCTGGCAAAGCCATCATTTTACCATCTTCCTTTCAAGGATCTCCTCGGAATATGAGAGAAAGATACAATGATGCTATGGCTATTGTGACAAAATTTGGCAAACCCGATCTATTTGTGACATTTACATGTAATCCACAATGGCCAGAAATTACACTAAATCTACTTCTTGGACAAACTGCTTCAGATCGATCAGATTTAGTAGCCAGAGTTTTTAAGATTAAATTAAATGAATTAATACGTGACTTCACTATAAATCAGTTATTTGGCAAATGTCTTGCTTATGTATATACCATTGAATTTCAAAAAAGAGGCCTTCCACATGCACATCTTCTAATAATACTTCAAGAAAAAGATAAATTAGATACTTCAGACAAAGTGGATGCAGTCATTGTTGCTGAACTACCAGATCCAGAACTATATGGTAGACTATATGAGATTGTTACTCATCGCATGATTCATGGACCCTGTGGTGACCTTAATCCACAATCACCATGTATGGAAAATAATAAATGTTCCAAAGAATTTCCAAAAGATTATAGAGACAAAACCTATGCCAATTGTGATGGATATCCACTTTATAAAAGAAGAGAAGGAGATAGTGCCATTATTCGTGGAAAAAAAGTGGACAATAGATATGTAGTACCCTACAATCCACATTTACTCATGAAGTACAACGCCCACATCAACGTAGAAGCCTGCACTTCCATCAAATCCATTAAATATGTCTACAAATATATTTACAAAGGTTAGGATGCAGCTACTGTAGTCGTCAAAAGTGCAGACAACCCTGAAAGTAGTGAGTTAGTACATGATGAACTTGCATCTCATGTAGATGCTCGCTATGTCAGTGCGCCAGAAGCTATGTGGCGGCTTTTAAAATTTGAAATGCATGATAGATCACATGCAGTATATAGGTTAGCAGTACATTTGCCACAATGAAATTTAGTCTATTTCCATGCTGGAAATGAAATGAATGCATTGGCCCAAAGTGAAGATCGTCACACTACACTAACTGCATGGTTTGCATTAAATTCCACTGATGCTGAAGCAACACAATACTTATATATTGAAATTCCATATCACTATGTTTTTGTGAATGGATTATGGAGACCAAGAAAAACCAGAGGCAATAAAATTATTCCAAGAATTTACACAGTCAGTCCAAGAGATGTGGAACGTTTTTGCTTACGGATATTACTTTTAAATGTTCCTGGAGCACAAAGTTTTGAACACTTAAGAACTGTTAATGACATTGTATATGAATCCTTCCATTTAGCTGCAAGACATAGAAACTTACTCGCTGATGATACAGAGTGGGAAAGATGTTTAGAAGAAGCAGCACAATGTCAAATGCCACGACAGATGAGAGAACAATTTGCTTTTATTTGTATCTTCTCAAATGCTCCAAATGCATTTGCTTTGTGGGAGACTTTTAAAAGTAATATGGCTGAAGACTTTATGCGACGATACAATGAACCCATTGCACACTTAAAAGCGTTAATGGAAATCCAAGAAGTCTTTTTAACTCATGGATTAAGTTGTGCAAGTTTTAATTTGCCTGATCCAGGTCTTATAGATGACATTAACTTTGAAGACTATGACATTCAACTACAAGCAGAAAGAACAGAAGAAAGACTTGCAACTTTAAATACACTACAATTGCAAGCATTTCATGCCATTAAAAATGCTATAGATGATGACATGGTGACAGAGCGTTATTTCTATCTTGATGGACCTGGCGGATCAGGAAAAACATATTTGTACAATTTATTAATGAGTTCAGTACGAGCACAAGGAAAAATAGCAATGGCGTTTGCCACTACTGGAATTGCTGCACTTTTATTAGAAGGTGGAAGAACTGTTCATAGTGGATTTAAACTGCCAGTGCCTATTTTAGAAAATTCTGTGTCAGATATTCGCATGACATCCTTACAAGCAAAGAAATTGAAGAAATGTAAATTAATTATAATAGATGAGGCCACAATGATGTCATGCTATGCCCTCCAATGTATTGACCGTTTGCTTCGTGAAGTCATGGAGAATACTTTTCCATTTGGTGGAAAGGTAATGTTGTTGGGTGGCGATTTCAGACAAACATTACCTGTCGTTGTACATGGAAATCGAACTGACATTATCGAAACATGTATAAAGTCAAGTACAGTATGGAAACATTTTACCCATCTTCAACTGCAACAAAATATGAGATCAGAAGGCCAAACTGATTTCAATGATTGGCTTATTAAAATTGGAGAAGGCAGAACAGAAAAAATACTACATTTACCTGATGACACTGTAGAGATCCCACCTCATATGATTTGTCAACAAGATATTATATCGGCTATATTTGAAGGGAGCATAAATAACGAAGAATATTCCGAGCTTGCCAACCAAGTCATACTGACGTGTAAAAATAAAGATGCATTAATCCTCAATAATGAAATCTTAAAAAAAATTTATGCACCACAAAGAAATTATCACAGTGCTGATTCTGTACTTGCTGATGACAATGAAAGTCAGGCTAACTTTTCGACTGAATTCATAAACTCTTTAACTCCTTCTGGAATGCCACCACATATTTTGCAGCTAAAGAAAGGTGCAATTATCATGTTACTGCGAAATATGAACCCCAAAAAAGGCCTATGCAATGGCACAAGATTAATTGTTCAACAATTAAAGGACCATTTTATAGATGCTGAAATTTTAACTGGGACCCATAAAGGAGAGAGAGTTTTCATACCAAGAATAGATTTAGCACCAAGTGAAAGTAGTCTCCCTTTTATACTTCAAAGAAGACAATTTCCCATTATTATGGCATTTGCCATGACCATTAATAAATCACAAGGTCAAACTTTCAAATCTGTGGGTATTTTCTTGGAAGAACCAGTTTTTGCACATGGTCAATTGTACGTTGCGTTGTCACGGTGCAAAAATCCACAGGCTATTAAAGTTTACATTGAAAACAATGAAAGTCAAGGTGATTTATTAGAAGATGGACGTATTTTTACTAAAAACATTGTCTACTATGAAGTACTATAACTTTGAAGGATACAAATTTACGATGCCAAGATTTTTTTAAAGCATTGCAAAATAAATAACAATTGGTTGTTTAATTCAGTCATAATTAATGGAAGTCATGTTTATGAATGATTTGCCTCACAAAATACTTGCCTTGCATTGTTATTAAAATTATGTTAAAATGTTAAGTCACTATGTTAATGTTTCTAATGTTACAAGTTTAAAAAATATATTTTCAAGTTATTTCATTCAACAGATTACAAAGTGGATGTTAAGAGGTCAAGCACCTTTTAAGTCACAATGTAAATATTGTCTGTTATCTTAAGATTACTACCTACATTAATGTTGATCGCCAGTTTATGTGCTCAGTAATAAATTACTTTAATTACGTACGTTTTAAGAAGAGTTTTACTGTATGCCTTACTCTACATTCAATGTATATTCAAGTTAACAATTATTCTGATAGAAATTGAATTTTAATACTGATTAATTTAAATGTCAATTGTTTTTACATTCAAATGTTAATACTTTTAATAAAAAATTAGGTTACAAAATGTATTCACTATGTTCCTGTTTATAATGTTCAAAATTATACCAATGTTTTGTTAACTTCTAAACTTACATAAAAAATAAAGTTCAAGTTTAAAAATATATACTATGATGGTTATTGCTTACATATAGTTTAAACTTCATGTTAAAATTCGCGACGTTTAAAGAAGGCTTTTTACTTTTTGCTTTCCTATTCATTCAATGTATATTAAAGTTAACAATTCTTCAGATACTAATTACATTTAAAAAAAACATTACATCAACATTTTACAAAAATACACGTTCATATTAAAATACTTACAAGTGTCAAAAATATATGTTAATAACTAAACAACTTGACAAACATATACATCACATTGCCGTCATTTTTTGACGGGCAAGTCGCTAGTCACATATATAGTTGTGAGCGTACGAGCTGTTGCTCATGCTTGCGGGCTCGCGCAGCGAGCCCACAAGAACTGCGTCCCTCACGAAGCGAGGGATGCAGTTCCCCGCAAATGTGGGTCCTCATGAAGCGAGGGGCCGCATTTGCGGTGGTGGAGTGTTCCAATGTCCCCGCAAATGCGGATCCTCGCGAAGCGAGGGTCAGCATTTGCGGAGGTGGAGGCTCCAACGTTGGCTGTGTTTGTCCGCAAATGCGGTGGTGGAGCATCCCAACGTCCCCGCGAATGCAAAATCGAGGCTACACGACCAATAAACACACAAAAACCCGCCAGACACATAAGACCTATACAAGACCGTACGAGGTATAAAATACACTATTAGGGAGGATGCTAAATGTTCCACCCCCACCTAACACATATACAATTGCCGCCATTTTACAAAACTAACTTGCAACTAATAACATTATCAATCCAAAATACAGAATTACACACCTAAA
Source organism: Discoglossus pictus (assembly GCA_027410445.1). NCBI lineage: Eukaryota > Metazoa > Chordata > Amphibia > Anura > Alytidae > Discoglossus > Discoglossus pictus. The sequence continues at coordinate 64,677,690 of CM050174.1, forward strand.
CAAACGCTTTGCCCTCGTACACGCAGCCTACTTATATTGCACAAGCTACAAACCAATAAACACGCAAAAAAACGCCAGACACATAAGACTTTTACACAAGCCGTACGAGGTATAAAATGCACTATTGGGGAGGACGCAAAATGCTCCACACCCACATAACACATACAAAATCGCCGCCATTTTACACCACTAACTTGCAGCTAATAACATTACCATTACAAAATGCGGAATTACACAGGTAAACAAATGGTTTGCCCTTGCACACGCAGCCTGTTTACATTACACAATTCACACATTTCTGAGGCTTACAGCTCAGCTCCACAAGAGTGCAAACCTACATTGTATGCTACAGGAACATCAAAACAGATTGTTAGCTCTTCAGGATATTATTAATATTAATTTATGCTTTTATTAATTAATTATCATTAAAAAATACTTATAGAGGGTGAAAAAAAAAATGACCATGTGACAGGATCGCAATAAACGCCAAAGGCGTTCAGCCCGCACCTCAAAATGAGCGCCAAGGGTGCTCAGAGGAGCAAAAGTACACCAGGGTAGAGGCTCGCAATGAGCACCAAAGGAGCTCAGCGCGGCCGTTGCAATGAGCGCCGAAGGTGCTCAGATGACCAAAAATACACCAACCGAGAGGCTTTTATATCAACTTGTGGACAAATATTGAGAGGAGGTAAACAAGTAGATTTAGTAAGCTTCAGCTTGATGTTCCAACTCACTTGCAACTAATAGATTATACAGATCCTCCTATATATGCTGTTAAATAGAAGTCAAACTAACTCTAAAGTATCTTTATCAAAATATTTCCTAAGAACAAATACATTAACATCATTGATCATTTCAAAGAAATCATAATTCTTATTTGGAGAAAAAGATAATATTTTGGATGAAATGGAATCCTGTTCTTTAGTCAAAATTTGTTTAGACAGATTAATACTTTGCAATTGAGAATTTACCATCTTGGTCTTCTGGACCAAGTTTGTCTTCTGGAACCTTGCTCATGGCCCTGTAACCCCAAACATCTCTGTCTACCAGGCTCCAATCTTGATCTGTCCCGCTTTTTTCTTTCTCCTGACTGGTTCACCAGTTGTTCTCTCTGAGCATTCCTCTCTAAAAAAAGGTACTCTGAGATCCTAATAATCTCATAAAGCTCTGTAACATCCTCCTGTGCTGATGAAACGCGGAATTCACTTCTTGTTGTTTCTCTGTGGGACATTTGAGACTTTCTTCTATTGATCTTATTGTCCCAGATGGACGCTCTCCCTGTTTCAAAGTCTCTTAGATCCCTGTTTAATTTTTCATGTTTATTCCAATGATCTCTCTTTCTGTTACATATTTTAATTTCCTCATTATGAAATAATTAGGTAAGAATATCATGATTATAAAAAGTATATCAGCTCTATCTCACTAGAATGTTTAAGTGTGTCATCTGTAGAATGTTTACGTTAATGTTCTTTAAAACATCTGTATCCTGTTTCCTCCCTTTGTCTCTGGGTCTACGGAGCACAAATATCTATAGGAAGCCGGAAATAGATAAGGATCGTTTTGCTTACACTTTTGTATTTAACAGTATTTTCAACTAGTTGTGACGTGTTTTATGCTATATAATGGGCTGCCTGCCCAAAATTAAACTCAGAGATTATTCTGATGACACTCTGACTTCTGTGCATTATTTTCTCTCATTATATCTTGGTACTCAGATATAATTGATACACACATCAGAATACATGATTACTCACTAATCTGATCCTATCATTTTGGTCCTTCGAGCGGTCGTTGTTTCCCTTATCATTCCTCGGACGAAGCAAAACTCCTTTTACCGTGCACGGGGGGGGGGGGGGGGGGGTAAGTCGCTGAGGACTCCCTTACCTTGAGAAAGACCTCAGGCCTGATATATACGATCAGTTGGACCACAGAGGCAAGGTGTTTTTCCGAGGGATGACAAGGCACAGCTTACAGCGAACTGACAGTGAGTATATGAATTTCTGCTGCATTTTGCATGTGTGTGTATGTCCCAGGTCCTTGCCTAACAGTGATATTAGGTAAAAGAGTTGTACAACTAGGTTTCTAGCCTAGTAATAGGTAGAAGGGTTGAAACTTACCCATAGGGAGGTAAAAGAGTCATTATCCTGAGGAAAAGACTAAAAAATAAGTTCTCCGTACGTAACAATATTGAGAATGCTTACCATGAAAAAGGGGTAAATGAGTCTGACTTTCAAATGAGCTCTTGCAAGAAAATATGTATGTGTGTGCATGTTAACATTTTGTATGATTTAAATACCGGTACATGTATGTTTGTGAGGGGTGTAACACGGATAACAGTTTCTTGGTTATTATATATACCTGTAAACATTCTGTATATTTCTGTGTACTTGTGAGTGTATGTATATATATACATGTATTCTTTTGTGTTGTTCTCAAAATTCTTACCTGAAACTATCCACTTTTGGTAGTGAGTGGTCACGCATTACCCACCTAGTCTCCGAAGGGCTAATCCTGTGACTTGCCTGTGTTTATGGAAGACGCACAAACCAAAATTTGTGGCAGTTGAGCACAACAGGCATCTAACTGCTTGAATTTCCATCTTTCTCATTCTTTACTTGGTTATACAATGTTGAAATATTTTGTCTGCAGTTTCTGTGTATTCATGACTTCTTACTAAAATACTCTGTAAGATTGTGTGTATGAAGCCCTGGGTGGGAGATATACAGATTATTTCTGGAAAATGTATAAAAGGTCTGTTGGTTGTTGTATGTATATGTAATGCTATGTATATTTCCATGTACCTGTGATATAATTTTTTGTGTATATCTATTAACTTTAATTGATACTATAGGAGTTCAAGATATATATATATATATATATATATATATATATATATATATATATGTGTATATGTATGGGTGGATAGGCTCTCAAGGGCATAAATCGCACTGCCAGGAGTGTGGTTTCTAGACCCTGCAGTTTTCAAGGTTATCTCTACAGAAATGTTTAATATGCAAAGGGTTTCTGGTGTGCATCTGTAACTTATGTCTGGTAAAAACAAACTTATGTGTGGGAATTGTGAACACTGTATTCTAGAATTGTTTTCTTATGTGTATTTGTGTATATATATATAAAGTTTCTGTGTCTTTGTAACTTTACTCGATGCTTTCCCTTTGGGCAGGGAGGTGACTGATCTGCATTATGTGAAGATGTGCAGGGTCTGGCCAAACCCCACATAGCAGACCACTCCCCTTCCTACTCCAATTTTCTCTGTGTGTGTGTGTTAGTTTTTTTTTTGGTAAAATATATCTGTCTGTAACCTTGAGGGAAAATAGCAGAAGGGAGAAAGTGTGGTTGCTGTAAAGAGAGACAAAGGCATGTTATTACAACCCCTTTTAAGTGATGACAATGCTCACCGCACCCACTGGATACACAGCATCTACTATACTACCTCTGCTGGAATCAGTGCCCTGTATCCACTACTTCTTGGCAATATTAATCCTTATTACAAGGAAGGTATAGGAGACTTTCACACTTTATTGAGCTTTACTATATACAAAGAAGTATAGGAAAGGAAAAGTAAACGCAACGTTACTTAATTAAGGAAATCAACATAAAAATACTAAAAAGTAAATACATTTTCTATACTAAAAATAACAAATTGTTGAAGATGAAAACAAAAAGGCAAATGTATATCACAATGACGGTGCCTACGGGGGGAGGGACATGTAATGTTAACCACCTCTCTCCTTCGGAAGAGGATATGTTTATGTGTACACAGAAAAGGCTTCCACAACTGACCGCCCCTCCAACTCCTGGGAATATGGTCACTTATAGTGATGATGTAGAGGACGAATTTGATGATGCCCGCAAATACCTGCTTGCCGCCACCGCTCCAAATCCACCTCCTCCAACACCACCACCTTATGAAGGACGGCCCGCCAGAACCAGGCGGGCACCAGATCGTCAATACGGAGGTATGGGAATAACATCTGTGCCATTTTATCCCTTAATTGAGGTTCCCAATCCTAGAGGGGGGAAATGTGTTGCCACCCACAATGCTAGTATACCGAGCATGGACAGATGCAGATGTGAGGAGAGCTGTAGCAGGAGTCCCCCACCCAAATGACAATATGGGAATTTTCAGACTTAAGTTCCAGCGATTGCAGCAAAGTTTTAAATTAAATGGTGTTGAGGTTGTACGGTGTCTGAGGCAGATATTAGGGTCCGATTGGATCCTTAGTGAAGGTGACTGGAATCCACTGGACCCAAGGGGGGAGCCATTGCAATATGGATCACAAGAACTGACCCAACGAGTAGACACTCTAATAGGCAGAATAGCTGACAGACGCAGACTGGACTAAGATAAATGAGTGTGTACAGAAAGATGATGAAAGTGTGGAACAATATATGGGGAGGTTGCGGGTAGTATTTGACAGCCATAGCGGGGTAGCCAGACCTAACCCATATGATGATGCTGGACCATATGCTCAGCAGCTAAAAAAATAAATGACTTTGTGATACAACACCAAATTACTTACAAAACATGTCCCCTTAGGGAAACCATAGAATATGCTAGACATGCAGAAGAGCAGTGTAAGAGAGCAAATGAAAAGAAACAGATAAAGCAAGATAGTAAACCAAAGGAGGTGTATTTGATGACTTCTGTTGATGGGAAAGCGCAACCTATAACTTTTGCTTTCTTTTCTGGTGATGGTGGAAATAACCAAAAACGTGGAGAGAGAGGAGGTGGACGAGGTCGAGGTGGAAGCAGAGGAAAAATTTTATGGAAATTGTTACATATGTGGCAAGGCCGGCCACTTAGCACGTTCCTGCAGAAACAGAAAGTTCCAGGAGGAAGAGGGAGCGGATGACGATGACCAGACCGACAAATGACTAGAACCAGGTTGTACCCCTCCTTTACAAATATTTGCTGAACAAGAATTGCTTGAATCTGAATTGTATGAGTATGGTAATAATGATGCAAACTTGCCAGAAATAAATGATGTGTTGAATTTAGAATCATGGATAGACTTAATGGCTTTAGAAGAACAACCAGTCATTCAACTAGATGTAGAGGGGGTAATGATAACATTTTTATGCGATACAGGAGCATGTAAGTCAGTGTTGAGCGATGATGGCACATGGACTAGTTACACGTCGTCACAAAACATACTGGTTAGGTCAGCAGCAGGACAGACAAATAGCGAACCTGTATCATGCCCACTCACAGGGAGATTGTTCAATGGCCAAACATTTGAGCATCCTTTTATACTCTCCCCTAGATGCCCGATAAATCTCTTGGGTAGAGATCTGATGCTGAAATGCAACATTAGAGTGGTTTCTACAGAGTAAGGCATGAAAGCATACATGGGGGACATACCTGTCGATGTAAATGTAGTGCAGGGGATGGGTGAACCACATTACTTCTACACATTAGACATGGTGTTGAAAGGGCCAGGACAAGTATCCAGCACTTTGGTAGCCATGGCTAATGACCTAGCTCCATCTTCCAGTGTAAAACAAAGCACAGAGTCATTACACTGCACTATGAAATTTGAAAGTACACCGGGGAGGGATGTGGACTATGAAAAACATTTTTCAAACACACCAATACCAGAATAACCTTGGATTACATATACTGGACAGAAAATGGGTATACAGGGGTGGGAGTAAAATTGAATGATCAAGACCAGCTACTCTATGCAGGACACACAGTGCCACACATATCACTGACTATGCCAGCTGGTGGAAGGTGGGTACAGGTAGGAGGGATGGTAGAAAAGGCTCAGACAGATAAAACACAATGGGAGTACTTGCCCTATGACCTCGGAGTGCAGTACTCACCGAGCACGAAAATATATCGGAAAAGCCTGAACTGGGTAACTGAGACAAAGTAAACATACACATTTTTCTCTTACACAGCTACACATCTGTGTATCTCGTAGACCAAATTGACAAGAGTATTCAACAGCAAATACAGACAGACGTACCCTCACAGGGAAAAACATACTGGTTGAAGAAAGGGAGTAAACTGAATGCTGATAATATTTATGAGAGTATAGAAGGGAAACCAATTTTACCAAAATCACTATTCAGATATGCAGCTATGTTGAGCCATGGCATTAGTCATGTCTCAAGAGGGAGTATAATAGACATGGTCAGCAGAATATTTTCAGCCTATGGATTAAACACCTATTTTAAAAATTTTGTGCAGGGTGCCTTGTTTGTGCACAACACAACCCTCAGGGTAACTATCACCCCATAAGAGGCACATTCCCAGAACCAACATACCCCTTCCAGACAATATGTATGGATTTCATTGAACTAACAAAGTGTGCAGGGAAGAAATATTGCCTAGTGATAATTGATGTATACTCTAGGTGAGTGGAAACGAAACCATGTGCACACCCTGACGCAATCACAGTGGCTAAAACCTTAGTGACACAAATAATTCCTAGGTTTGGTATACCAGAGAAAATATATAGCGATAACGGCACACATTTTGTGAACAGAATTATCAACCACTTGAGTAAAGCATTACACATAGAGTTGAAAAACCACTGTGCGTACCACCCACAGTCAGCTGGATTAGTGGAGAGAACTAATGGTACCATTAAAAATAAATTGAGGAAAACGATGGCAGCGACAGGGAAAAATTGGCTTTACTGTTTAACATTAGTCATGCTAAACATGCACATGCTTTCAGGCAGGAAGAAGTTAACCCCGTTTGAAATATTGTATGGGAGACCATTCCTACTACCAGAATTTAGACCATTTATCTCAGAAGATGAGAACATGAGTGAAAACTTAGCAGACTATATGAGAAAAATGTTAAGTAAGAAAGATATTACCTCCATCTCTCTCTCTCATCCACAGCAACAGCAGGGACCCTGCTTGGTACAACCAGGCCAGTGGGTCCTAATTAAAGTAATCAAACGCAAAAATTGGGCATCGGCCAGGTGGGAAGGGCCGTACCAAGTTCTGCTGTCAACACCCACTGCCTTGAAAGTTGCCGAACAAGCCACCTGGATACACCTGACTCACTGCAAGAGAGTAAAAGTGCCAGAGCTTGAGCCGGTTGATTCCTAAAACCTGCTAGCTGACTCATTGCGAGTCAGGCTGGGCTACAAAGGGGGGGGGAAACTCGTCTCAAACCCAGTGAAGAACCGAATGGTGCGGGTTTTGGGGTTCTCAACTGGCCCAAGAAAATGTCCTGGCACCTGTTCAAAAGACCTAACTGGTGTGGCCTAAGAATCTCACTGACATGCCTCATCTTGATAACTCTTTGCATAGTAGCACCCATAATCATATGGGAAGAAGTAACAAGACCCAGAGGCAACCAGACGCAATCTATTGGAGAGATGTGGATGCACAGAATGAAAAGAGACATGATGGAAGTCAATTTAACTGGCCAAGTGACCCTAGTGTTCAGGGAAGAGCAGATAGGAACCAACCAAATAGACCTATGTCAAGTACTAAGATGTGGACTTTCTGGAGGAAGACGTAGTGGAGGGGTGAGAAAAGCGCCAGTATACTTGTGTATAGCCTCTCCGTATGGAAATGAGAGATGTCCTAGCTGGAAACTGGCCTTATGGAATACAGGAGCTGACTGGGGTTACTCCCCACCTAATCACATGAAGTGCAAAAGTACAAAGAGATGCTTAAAGCTGACACGGGGTGTGGAGCCATCCTCCTGCAGCCAAAATCAGCTATACAAAAGTGTGATGAAGGGAGACATACTTTTGGAATCTACACCTCAGGCAGAGGTAACAACATGGAATATTTGCATATTCAGGTACTGCAAAAAGAGGAGCCCAGAGAGACTATTGATCTCACCAAGGTGAGCCCTGTGAATAGGACTGTGCCCTCAAAGATCATCTATTTGGAACCTGTTCCACTGCCAGACCGTCAATGGCAATGTTACCATTTAAACTGAACCTTGCTTTAAGACCTTTGTTTAATACATTTATAAGAGGAGGGACTGTTACATATTTTAATTTCCTCATTATGAAATAATTAGGTAAGAATATCATGATTATAAAAAGTATATCAGCTCTATCTCACTAGAATGTTTAAGTGTGTCATCTGTAGAATGTTTACGTTAATGTTCTTTAAAACATCTGTATCCTGTTTCCTCCCTTTGTCTCTGGGTCTACGGAGCACAAATATCTATAGGAAGCCGGAAATAGATAAGGATCGTTTTGCTTACACTTTTGTATTTAACAGTATTTTCAACTAGTTGTGACGTGTTTTATGCTATATAATGGGCTGCCTGCCCAAAATTAAACTCAGAGATTATTCTGATGACAATCTGACTTCTGTGCATTATTTTCTCTCATTATATCTTGGTACTCAGATATAATTGATACACACATCAGAATACATGATTACTCACTAATCTGATCCTATCACTTTCCTTTTATCCAAGTCTATTTGTATTCTCTTATATGTATTTGTAAACTCATCAAGTGTGTTTAACTTTATTCCATGACATGATTTCCTTTCCATTTAAAATATCATCCTCATAATCACAGAGAATAGATATTAAACTCTCTAAACAATTTTATGGCTTTTTTCTACCTCTCTTCGTAAGACTCCAAATAAAATGCAAAAGAGCAGAAAGTTCGTATTTGCAAGCCTCTTGTGATAATATGCTTGGCCAAGTACCTGTCATAGGTACTCTTGTTCCAGAATTATTTTAGATGTTTATTCATAAGAGTACTTAAATGCTTCAAACCACCTTCCCAGTCTGAATCATCTAGATAGTCGTAGGAGAAAATCATGAGAATGGGTTTATACACTACATATAGAGAGATAAGTGAAAATGATAGAGCTAGTGTAGTGTAATCAAATAGTGGGTATATATATGTGTGTCCCAGCTCAACCTTTCAGAATGCAGTGTAATAACTGTTTTGCTCGGAACTCTGAGATGAAAGAAGATTTTTTAACTTGTTTTAGACATTCAAATGTGAACACAGATGTACTTTTTATTTACTGTACTACTGTATGGTGGAGGGCTTCTATCGCACTTTTGCACACCATATTATAAATGATTGTTGTGGTGAACTACCTACTCATAATTTCCACAACACAGGCTGAGATCCCGCTCCATGCTGATGATAGCCAGTAAGCTTGAAACAGCTGTACATGGATTGGATACTCAGCCGGGGTTTATTCCAACCTTGGCTTTGCATTAAAGCTTTGTAGTACAGCATGCATAAGCTTAAAGGAAGCCATGTTTGATGATGGCTACGGAATGAAGAGCGAGGCATTTGTGGCCACATTTGTGTGTCCCAGCTCAACTTCCCAGAATGCAGTGTAATAACTATTTTTCTTGGAACTCTGAGCTGGAAGCAGGTTTTTTAACTTGCTTTAGACATTCAAATGTGAACACAGATGTACTTTTTATTTACTATATATATATATATATATATATATATATATACAGTAAACTCTCGATTATCCAGCACATAACCATCCGGGATTTTCAACCAACCGGCACCTGTCTCTATTTCCCACTCTCAATTTTCCTGAATTATCCAGCACATTAAAAAAACAGTTAAGTTTAGTTGTTAGTAGCTATTTAATGGGTTTTTGAGGAGGTACAAGGGGTTTAAGGGTTGTTTGGGGCCATTGTTTTTGTGACTCTCGATTACCCGGAAACCACACTTTTCCGGCAATAGGCAATCCCCATAGGTGCCGGATAACGGGGAGTCTACTGTATATATATATATATATATATATATATATATATCACATATAATAGTTGTCAAACTATGAAACGTCATCACGTTTTGCAAGCTCGCAAGAACTGCTTCCCTCGCAAAGCGAGGGGCCGCATTTGCGGAAGGCGGTAGCTTTACGGCGCATGAATTGCAAACAACACAACCCCACAAACCTCTAAACTCGCAGCACTTAGTCCTATGGTGCCCCAAACCACCCCACACACCTCTAAACTCGCAGCACTTAGTCCTCTCCTTCCCCTCCTCCTCTCCCACCCCTATGTCTCGCAAAACACTGCACTAAGCCCCCGAACAGCGCAAACACAAAAACATTAAAACAAACTAAAAAAACAAATAATGGCAAAAAAACACTTACGCACATCACGGGGGGACAGCCAGGACATCTGGAAGTGAGGTTACACGCAAATGTAACCCCAAATTTCACCGTTTCGGCACTTGAAAAACGGCTAAGCAAGGAAAAAAATGGAAGACGAAAAAAAGGAAAACTAGGCTCCACGACCCCGGACCACCCAGCCACGTACAACTTACCCTTGAAGGGATCTGAGATAAGCTTAAAAACCCGCATTAACCCCACGGGATATGAGATAAGCCATTAACCCCACATTAACCATCGCAGTGGAGGTCCCGATCGCATTATATATATATATATATATATATATATATATATAATGTGTGTATATATATATATATATATATATATATATATATATATACATACATTACTGATTTTATATATATATATATATATATAGATATATATACAGTATATATATATATATATATATATATATATATATATATATATACAGTGAATACACCTCACACTTTTTTTTTTTTTTTTTGTGTACTAAAACTTTTTCTTCCTGTTCATCATATTTGCGTCTTTTTGATACTTAGACTAATACTGTTTCATGTATATTTTATAGATGTACCCTGAATCACCAGATACTGCCCAAGACTTTTTGATTTGAGTCTCTCTAACTCTTTGAACTATCTAATAATGCTTTATTATTTGTTGTTTGTCTAAATGTAAATGGCGAGCCTGTTAATACGTAGCACTTTGGCAATATATGTAGCACTTTGGCAAAGAGCGCCGCAGGCGCTCATTGCAGGCGAGCCTCGCGTAGCGAGGCGAGCCGTTACAACGTAGCAAAAAAAACTTGCGAACATGAAAAAAAAGCCAAACACAATAAATACTCACAGCACATACATAAAAACCTTACCGACAGCAAGAGGGAGCATCCACGACCTCAAAAAAGCAAGTTACACCTTCATTTAGCTCAAAATAAAAAAGTTTAGACACTAAAAAAAAAGCTAAGCGAGAGAAAAAATGGCGGACGAACAAAACGAAAAACACTTACGGATAATCTGCTAAGGCGCATATCACACATTACGACATCGCAAAAATCGGACGCAACCCGTGGACAGGAAAAAAGATAAAACACAATAAATAGCATCCAGGACCTCAAAAAAAACTACTTACACCTTAACTTAACTAAAAATACAAGAGTTTAGACACTAAAAAATTCGCTAAGCAAGAGAAAAAATGTCGGTCGAACAAAACGAAAACGAGGCGACAGCACTCTATCCACGGAAAACACTTACGGATAATCCAATAAGACGCATACCATACAATTCCGGATTAACACAGATTTCCCGCCTTTGTCTCGCGCCACCACGGATTTCCCGCCTAAAACAACGCATTGGTCCTGCGGAACAGCGTATTTCCAGCCTAAAACAATGCATTTGTCTCGCGCACAAAGCCTATATATAGGGCACACTTGACATATAACTGACACTTTCTCCTCAGGTGATGACAGTCTGACTGGACATTTTCTGATGCCGGAAAATCGCAAGAGATTGATAGCTCTTCAGGATACTGATTCAGCAAGATTACATTACAAAAGGTACATATCATTAAGTATCATTAATTAATTATTCTATTATTAGTTACTTAATAAAGAAATTTAAACAGTAAAGGGAATTTAATTAATTGAAAAATAATATCGTGCTTAACTGTCTGAAACAATTGTCAATAATATTCATAATGTACATTAAATAATTAATTAATCATTAATATCAAAGTTAGTTAACGTTTAAGAATGTCCATAAAAAAGAAACCCATTTATTCATTAATTAATAATGTACATTAAATTAATAATTAATTGGTTATATATTGTGCTTACCTGTGTGAAAGAATTGTAAACAACATTCATAATGTACTTTATTTAATTAATTAATTAATCATTACTAATCGGTAATAGCAAAAAAGGTTAACGTTTAAGAATGTGCATAAAACAAGAAACACATTGCTTCATTAATTATTAATGTACAATATTTTAATAATTCACTTCTTAGATATTTAGTATAAAATAACCCCCCCAAAAAAATATATATGCTTACGTCTTGATGTTAGATTTAGTCTGAAATTAATTTAATATTAATGAACATTAATTGATTCTTACTTCATTAGTAATGTACATTCTTTTAATAATTCAGTTGTAACAGACTCATTTCAAAATACCCCCCCCCCCAAAAAAAAGGGAATATACTCATGCTTACATCTTGACATTATATTTAGTCAGACATTAATTTAAGATTAATAGACATTAATTGAGTCTGATTTAAAGGCTGACAGGAATATGGATTGTATGTTTTTAATCTATGCTAACATAGCTGTGTTCATGCTGATTGATTGATATATTTATTTTATGTTTTTAATCTATGCAAAAATGTCTATGTTCAGCCTGATTGATTGATACGGATGACGCAACATTTTATACGTTAATTTTACAATTTGCTATAATTGCAGTTGAGCGGGACCTGAATGAACACAGAAAGTGACGCTTGCAACCATTGTAAATCAGGAAGATAATTTGGACGAGTATAGAATTTTTAATTATATTACTATAGCAACATATTAAAGAATATGCTTTCAGGTTTTTAATGTATACATATATATGTCTCTTAATTGATGTTCATTTAATGATATGGATGAAGCCAAATATTACAAAGATTCTCAAATTAATTTTACAGTTTATTGCAATCTTCAAGTGAATCAACACACAAAGTGACGTTTGAAGCCTTGGAACAACATCAAGATCATCTTCACAGGTAAAACATTTAATTTTGTACTGATGCATCAAAAAAGCCTATATTAAGAATTTTTAACATGCACTTATGTAAAGTTAAAAAGACAATACGAAGTAATACGAATATTTAACAAAAAGAAGAAGCTTAGAACACTTGCCAAAAAACATACATTCAATGTATGCAGTGAAGTCAATCAAGAAGGAATTGAATTGAAGGATTAATATTAGATATATATATGTGCAGTTATTTACTATTTAATATATGTCAATAAAATACTTTGAAAAATGGTTTCATTTATTTCATTGAAAAAAAATACGTTTATTCATCAACTTTAATGTAACAGTCCAAAAAGTAAAAATCAATATGTACACAAAACAAAGAACAAACACTAATTAAATCTCTATTTACAATTACAGATTAAAATGGCGGATAATGGAGAAGACAAAATGGAACGCAAAAGAAGATTGGCAAGGGAAAGGAAGCAAAGGTGGAGAGATACTCAGACATCGGAAACTTCACAACGCTTGAGAGAAGAAGATCAACAGAGACTTATAAATAAAAGAAAGATGACTAAGAAAGCCAAAAGTGAGTCTGTTGGGGCTTCCAAAAAACATAAAAGTAAACAAAAACATCTATGTGAACCAGTGTCTAATGATTCTATTGTGCAGAATGACTTAAATGTAGACACACATGACAACGATGTACATATAGAAAGTGGGTCTGATATCTATGTTCAAAAAATGCATGACAATGTGTTTAATACTGCAGTACAAGTAGATACTCATTATTATGGGTTACTTAATGTGGTTTGTCAGTTTTGTGGGGCCTATCATTTCATAAAGGAAAGACCTACTGACGGAAATTTCATTCGTTGCTGTCAGAAAGGAAAGGTCAAACTTCCACTAAGACATCCATTTCCATATTATTTAGAATGCATTATGAGTGATCCAACATTTCCAAATTATAATAATTTCAAACAAAACATAAGGTCTTATAACAGTGCAATTTCATTTGCTTCAATGGGTGCAACATTAACAGAAAATGTACCAGGACATGGTCCTTACTGTTTCAGAGTTCAAGGTCAAATATACCACCGAACTTCACATTTACACCCACAAGAAGGAGAGCAAAGGAAATTTGCACAGTTATATGTCTTAGATACGATGGAAGCTGTGGAACAAAGAATGACACTTCCAGAAAATAGACAGTGTTTGCGGATAGTCTTTGAACAGCTGGAAAAAATTATGCAAAAAAATCCATATAGTCAAGCATACAAACAATTAGCACAGCTGGAAAAAGAACAACAGGAACATGCTGAAAGACATCAATTGCCTACACTAAGAGTAAATATGGTGTTAAAAAGAGATCGCAACACTGATCAAAGAAGATATAATTTACCTACAGTAAATGAGGTTGCCATGGTATTTAAAAATGAGGATGGGGAACCACCTTTTCAGCGGGATATTAGAATATATGCACGCAATGAAGAACAACCATTTATCAACATAAATATATTAAGCTGTAATTTAGATCCAATGACATATCCCATTTTCTTTCCAAATAGGGAACCTGGATGGGAACCAAAATTACAATTGGAAAGTTATCCCAATACTAAACTTCGTATTAGATCTAATATTTCCATGCTGGAATATAAAGTGGCACAAACTGCTATCCGGGATTGTTTTAATCCAATTTTACATGGAGGCAAACTCACTCAACAAGTTGAAGCCAATAATCAAAATTTCATTAAATATCAACAAAATAAATTACGAGTAGAACAGTATTGTGGATTAATGGATTATGTGGCAGATTTAGCTTCCAACAGAGACATTGCAGCTGGAAGAGCAATTATTTTGCCATCCACTTTCCAAGGATCTCCTCACAATATGCAAGAAAGGTATAAGGATGCCATGGCTATTGTCACAAAATTTGGAAAACCAGATTTATTTATTACATTCACATGTAATCCACAATGGCCAGAGATCAAGGAAAATTTGTATCTGGGACAAACTACTTCTGACCGACCAGATTTAGTGGCAAGAGTATTCAAAATCAAACTCAATTCATTAATACATGATATCACTAAAGCAAAATTATTTGGACAATGTATGGCATTTGTTTACACCATTGAATTTCAAAAAAGAGGACTTCCACATGCTCACATACTTTTATTACTGCAGGAAAAAGATAAGTTGAACACTGCAGAGAGAGTGGATTCAGTAATTTCTGCAGATTAGCCAGACCAAGAAAAATATAAAAAACTTTGGGAGATTGTTCCACATAGAATGATTCATGGCCCATGTGGAGAGATGAATCCTAATTCACCATGTATGGAAAATAAAAAATGTACAAAAGAATTTCCGAAACAATTTCAAATGCAAACTTATGCAAATTGTGATGGATATCCTTTGTATAAAAGAACACAAGGAGAAACAGCTATTATCCGTGGCCAAAAGGTTGATAATAGATTTGTCGTTCCATACAATCCACATTTGCTCATCAAGTACAATGCACACATCAATGTGGAAGCTTGCACTTCAATTAAATCAATTTAGTATGTGTATAAATATATATACAAAGGATATGACGCAGCTACTGTTGTTGTACAAGGTGCTGCAAATGAAAACGAAAATCCTATTTTACATGATGAACTATCAAATTATTTAGATGCTCGGTATGTGAGTGCTCCTGAAGCAATGTGGCGCCTTTTGAAATTTGAGATGCATGATCGTCACATGCTATCTATAGTTTAGCTGTACATTTGCCTCAAAGTCAGTTGGTTTGCTTTACTGCAGGAAATGAAAGACTTGCATTATATCAAAGTGAAGACAGAGATACCACACTTACTGCATGGTTTAAATTAAACAGGATACGCAGGCCAGACAATTTTTATACATAGAGATACCATATCACTATGTATTTGTAAATGGTCGATGGCAAGAACGAAGAAGAGATGCACATAAAATTATACCACGCATTTATACCGTCAGTCCAAGGGACATTGAACATTTCAGCTTAAGATTACTTCTGCTACATGTTCCCGGTGCACAGAGTTTTGAGCATTTACGTACAGTAAATGACATAGTTTATGAAACATTCCTATTAGCTGCAAGACATCAAAATTTCATAGCTGATGATACAGAATGGGAGAGGTGTCTTGAAAAAGCAGCACTATGTCAAATGCCAAAGCAAATGAGACAACAATTTGCATTCATTTGCATATTTTGCAATGTACCTGATGCTTTCACTTTGTGGGAAAAATTTAAATTAAACATGTCAGAAGACTTCTTGAAACGTTACAGAGAACCAATAGCTCTGTTAAAAACATTGATGGAAATACAAGAAATATTGTTGGCTCATGGATTAATTTGTGCAAGTTTTAATTTACCAGATCCAGGACTTATAGATTACATCAATTTTGATGATTATGACACTGAGCTACAAAAACAAAAAAAACAAGAAAAAATGGCAACTTTAAATACTAATCCGTTAGAAGCATTTCATGCCATCACAAATGCTACAGATGATGAAATGGTCAAAGACCGGTATTTCTATCTAGACGGCCCAGGTGGATCAGGAAAAACATATCTGTACAATTGTTTGATAAGTTATATTCGATCACAGGGTCAGATAGCTATGCCATTTGCAACAACTGGAATTGCTGCACTTTTGTTAGATGGTGGGAGAACTGTGCATAGTGGATTTAAGCTGCCAGTTCCTATTTTGGAAACATCAGTGTCAGATATTCGACTCAATTCCATACAAGCAAAAAAATATAAACTAACTAAACTATTTATCATAGACGAGGCAACAATGATGTCATATCATGCACTGCAATGTATTGACAGATTCTTAGAAGAAGTGATGGATATTAAGTTGCCATTTGGTGGAAAGGTGATGCTGTTAGGAGGAGATTTTAGGCAAACATTACCTGTTGTGCCACACGGAAATAGAACAGAGATCATTGAAACATGTATCAAGACCAGTGGCAAATATTTACACATTTCAAATTATAATTAAATATAAGATCGGAAGGCCAAAATGAATTCAACGATTGGCTCATTAAAATCGGAGAAGGAAAACATCCAGAAATACAGCATTTACCAAATGATACAATTGAAATTCCATCAGAAATTATTTGCAATGAATCACTCATATCAGCCATATTTCTAAACACTCTTAATAATGAGGATTACACAGACATTGCAAACAAAGTGATATTAACATCAAAAAATATCGATGCCTTGAATGTAAATAATGAAATTTTAAAATACATTAATGCACCACAAAAGAATCATTACAGTGCAGATTCGGTTCTGGCTGATGATAAAGAGAGTTAATCGAATTTTAGTATCGAATTTATTAATTATTTAACACCATCTGGAATGCCACCACATATTTTACAATTGAAAAAAGGTGCAATTGTCATGTTATTGCGAAATATGAATCCAAAAAAAGGACTTTGTAATGGCACCAGATTAATTGTGCATGAGTTAAAAGATCATTTTATACATGCAGAAATTATAACTGGGACCCATAGAGGTGAACAAGTTTTTATACCAAGAATTGATTTAGCTCCAAGTGAGAGTGGTTTGCCTTTTGTCCTTCAAAGGAGACAATTTCCAGTTATCATGGCATTTGCCATGACCATCAATAAATCCCAAGGCCAAACTTTTAAGTCTGTTCGGATTTTTTTAAAGGAACCAGTTTTTGCACATGGACAACTCTATGTTGCTTTTTCAAGGTGCACGAATCCAAACGAAATTAAAGTTCATGTTGAAGAAAACGAAAGTCAGGGTCATTTATTGGACGATGGATGCGTTTACACCAAAAACATTGTCTACTATGAGGTGTTGGAAACAAAGAGCACAGTGGTTTCATTTCCATGACAACATTTTATGGTACTCAATATGATTGCACAAAAACAATATTTCAAGAACCAACTCTATAGAATGGACAAAAAAACATAGAGAACAGTGGTTTTACTTCCAGTACAAAATGTAAGTACTCTGGGACTCTTTAAATAGGGGACCACTATTTCACTTATGAAACTCTATGTGAAATTTGCACAAAGGACAAACAGAACAAACAAAAAAAAAAAAAATACAACAAAAACAACAGTATACATCCTTAAACATATTGGAATGGGTTAAAAGTTTCATATTCATATGATTGGCCCCACAAAAAAATTATCTCACATTTTCGTGTCTTGTAAGAGTTAAATGTTATTGTTTGATGTTACAATTTCAGATGTTAAATATGTGTATTTGAAAGTTTGAAAACAGTTTGTTAAATATATATGTGGTGTAGTCAAACATGTATTGTTAGTATAAAGTTGAAGCATTTCATAATAATTGGAAAGGCATTAATTAAAGACAAAGTATTGATTCAATCCTATCGCCAGTTAATGGGGTCAGGAAGGAATTAATTTTTTTCCCTCTAAGATACAATTGTCAAAGTTTGAATGGGGGTTTTTATTGTTTGCCTTCCTCTGGATTCAATGCTAATTTAGTTTAACAAGAGTTTAGCAAAAATGTTACAAATGAAAAAAAACATGTTATTCCGAAAAAAAAATTACTTACTCGAAGTTAATATAGTCTGCAGTTACTAAGTGATAAATATCTATTGAAAAGTGTTAGTATTGTTAAAAGAATGTTGAAAGATTGTTTAATATACAAGTTGCCTGTTACAAAATGTCATGTCACAATATGTATGCATTAAAAAGTACAATATAGATGCATTAAAAAGTAAGACATTATTATATTGTTATTGAAAATAAAAATAAAAGTTTGTGAAATATAAGTTGAAAGTTACAAAAAAAAAAAGTAAAAAAAAAAAGGGACAAATGGAGCATTTGTGTTGCAAACAAATGTCACAACATTTAATTTTTATTGACCGTCATTTTTTGACGGGCAAGTCGCTAGTATATATATAAATAATGTAATGTTCCTTATCATAAACCAACTAGCACTGAGATCCATTTAATAGTGCAAATATTTGGCTTGTTGGGACTTCATTAATTCCCCAGTTATAGTCCTAGGGCCTAATTCTATTAACGGGGCCGCAAGGACTGGCCGCAAGCTATTCGGCTACTCTATTCCCCTCAGGCCGTGGATTCCGGCAGGCTTGCGGCCGGCGCCTTGCTATCCCTTGCGGCCGCTCGCGCTTTGTTCTAAAACGGCCGCAAGAGTTTCGTCCGCAAGAAAATCCCGGTTGCTATTCTATTGCTCCGGGAACCCTCTCTGCAAGGCTAAAAGCGAGCCGCAGCTTACTTGCAGGAAAAAGGTCGCGCTAGCACTTTTTGACTCGATAAAGAGAGGCATTATCTCTCGAAAGCTCGTCGCTTTATTATGAATACGTATGTCCAATAAAAAAGGTATCACTATTCACTGCAATACTCTGATTATTCAACTGGATTACTGGACATTCACGGCTACCTCACTCTTCATATATATATATATATATATATATATATATATATATATATATATATATATATATATATATATGCTCTCAATATATGATACAACTCATTGGAGTTTACTGAAGTGGAATGAGTGAAGCCAAAAAATGATCTTTCCTGAAACCCATTAACTATTCTCCAAAATCAATGTTTTGTAAATGTCATACTTGCTTTAAATCCTTTAATCCCTTATAAATGACATTTAATGAATGTTTGGTGAATGTTTGGCCTTGATATAAACTGTTTCAGTTCACAAAGATGTCAGCAATAACCTTTCTTTGTTTGCTTCACCTTGTAATTGTCTTGGCACCTTCAAAGCTGGTTATACAACTTGGGAGCTCTGAGGCTAAGGTTCTTTTGGTTTCTTCTGAAGTCCCTTTTGCTCATCCCTATTTGTATTTGTAATTGTTCTTCCATCTTAACTGGAATCTATAATACATTTAATAAGCAGATTTAAAACATATATGTTTAAATAAAGCTAAATATTAAAAAAAAAAAAAAATCCTCTTCTTGGCCCTAGAAACATCCATTATATTTTGGAAATGGATGTGTGAGGAAAGGGTATGTACTTTTCTCAAGAGTATTTATTGTTTTAAGCTACCCACTACTGGGGATGTGCAGGGGGATGGGGTTGGTGTCAAATTCAGTGAAAACCCATTATCCAACAATGCCGCATCAGTGCTCTTTTCCTTCTCCCTTCTCCCTCCTTCTTCATCCCTAACCTGTGATGAAACAAAGACAAAATATATAGTGATAAGTTATCAGTCTGCTCTTGGATTATGCCCGTCTTTGAGACACTTTAATGGAGGAACACAATACAAGAAGATGTATATTCCAAGTTCAACCAACTTTTAGCCAGTGATAAAAAAAAAAATTGTAAAATAAAATAATAGGCATGGTTTCCACTGAAGCACGACCTTAAATAGTAAACAGTTTTCTCACTAAACAGTTCTCATCCAACTAAATATGGGTGGTGTAAACAAACAGTTTAATAGTTTGTTAAAGATCCCTGGCCTGTATATTATTCATATTTCCAGGTCTCCACTCTGTTCCAATTAGTAATACACTGCAGGCTGCTATCACAGTGTGTGTATCTTTCTCCATGTCAGACAAACAGCAATCAATCCATAAGCAGCACCTCCCATACTCCAGGAGCAGTATTGAATCAGTGCTGCACAGGTGCAAGTAATTAACTGAGCAGAAGTTAACCCGTGCAATCCCATTGTTGCAAGAGAGCTTTACCGAATCTGTGGCTCACATAGGCTCCTTCGTTAACTTTGTCACAATGTATATATTGTATATATATATATATATATATATATATATATATATATATATATATATATTAGCGACTTGCCCGTCAAAAATGACGGGGCAATAAAAAAGTGTTGAAATGCTGTTTGTCATACAATGTGTGTATTAACACTATAAGTTCCATGAGAGTGATCCATGACCCTCGTGACACAAAGTGTAAGCACTACACTATTTTTACCCGGTCTCTTATGGGTGTCTATACAGACTCTCATAAGCCTTTATTTAACCACATTAGTCCCATAAGGGTATATAAAGACCCTCATGGGACAGTTAGAAGCCTAACATTAACCCCATAAGTGTTATGAGGGTCCTCCAGGACTCTCATGACACTTACAAACACTATACTGTACTATACCCCCCATATAAACTATTAAATCTAAACTAACCCCACTCTACTCTAACCTATTAACACCTACACTACCTACCTACACTACCTACCTACCCACTAACAACCCCCCCACCCCACTAATTACAGAAAATAATAAAACCTAAGTCACAAAAAATAAAAATGCCTAAGTCACAGAAAATAAAAAATCTACATTACAAAAATTAAAAAAAGCTTCATTACAAAAAATAAAAAAAGGTACATTACACCCCCCCACCCCGCTAAAGAAAATAAAAAATATTACACACCTGAAAATGAAATACATACAAAATATATACATTATACATTGCAATATGATACAATACAAAAAAAATAAATACAATAGCCCCTATATAAAATACATACATACCCCCCTATGTAAAATACAATACCCCCTATGTAATATACATACATACCCTCTATCTAAAATACAATACCCCTTATTTAAAATACATACATACCCCGCTATGTAAAATACATAGCCCCTATGTAACATAAATACATACCCCCCTATCTAACATGCAATGAACCCTATCTACATATACAAACCCTAAATCTAACCTAAAATAGAATAATTAAGACCCCTTTCCTGTTAAATGAAGTGGGGGACACGATCGTGACCTCCACTGCAAGGGTTAATGTCGGAACAATGCTGGGGAGGTTCCAAGCTCATCTCGTATCTCTTAATGTGGGGGTTTGGCAAAGCTGTACGTGGATTGCAGTGTTTTGCGTTCTGGGGTCGTGGAGACTTATTTTAATTTTTTCCTGCCAACGTTTTTTTTTTCTGGTAAGGAGGGGAAGATAGACACAGGGTAAGGAGAGGAAGAGAGACACAGGGTATAGAGAGGAAGAGAGACACAGGGTAATGAGAGGAGGAGGGTAAGAGAGACACAGGGTAAGGAGAGGAAGAGAGACGCAGGGTAATGAGAGCAGGAGGGGAAGAGAGACACAGGGTTGGGAGATGAAGAGAGACACAGGGTAAGGAGAGGAGGAGGGGAAGAGAGACAAAGGGTAAGGAGTGGAGAAGGGGAAGAGAGACACAGGGTGAGGAGGGGAAAAGAGACACAGGGTAAGAAGAGGAAAAGAGACAAAGGGTAATGAGAGGAGGAGGGGAAGAGAGACACAGGGTAAGGAGATGAAGAGAGACACAGGGTAAGGAGAGGAGGAGGGGAAGAGAGACACAGGGTAAGGAGAGGAGGAGGGGAAGAGAGACAAAGGGTAAGGAGTGGAGAAGGGGAAGAGAGACACAGGGTGAGGAGGGGAAAAGAGACACAGGGTAAGAAGAGGAAAAGAGACAAAGGGTAATGAGAGGAGGAGGGGAAGAGAGACACAGGGTAAGGAGATGAAGAGAGACACAGGGTAAGGAGAGGAGGAGGGGAAGAGAGACACAGGGTAAGGAGTGGAGGAGGGGAAGAGAGACACAGGGTGAGGAGGGGAAGAGAGACACAGGGTAAGAAGAGGAAAAGAGATACAGGGTAATGAGAGGAGGAGGGTAAGAGAGAAACAGGGTAAGGAGAGGAAGAGAGACACAGGGTAATGAGAGGAGGAGGGTAAAAGAGAAAGAGGGTAAGGAGAGGAAGAGAGACACAGGGTAATGAGAGGAGGAGGGGAAGAGAGACACAGGGTTAGGAGATGAAGAGAGACACAGGGTAAGGAGAAGAGGAGGGGAAGAGAGACACAGGATGAGGAGGGGAAGAGAAACACAGGGTAAAAGGAGGAAAAGTGATACAGGGTAAAGAGAGGAGGAAGGGAAGAGAGACACAGGGTGAAGAGGGGAAGAGAGACACAGGGTAAGGAGAGTAGAAGAGACACAGGGTAAGGAGAGAAGGAGGGAAAGAGAGAGGCACAGGGGAAGGAGAGGAGGAGGGAAAGAGAGACACAGGGGAAGGAGAGGAGGGGGGGAAACACACGGTAAGGAGAGGAGGAGGGGAAGAGAGGCACAGGGGGAGGAGAGGAGGAGGGTAAGAGAGACACAGGGTAAGGAGAGGAAGAGAGACACAGGGGAATGAGAGAAGGAGGGGAAGAGAGGCACAGGGTAAGGAGAGGAGGAGGGGGAGAGAGACAAAGGGTAAGGAGTGGAGAAGGGGAAGAGAGACACAGGGTGAGGAGGGGAAAAGAGACACAGGGTAAGAAGAGGAAAAGAGACAAAGGGTAATGAGAGGAGGAGGGGAAGAGAGACACAGGGTAAGGAGATGAAGAGAGACACAGGGTAAGGAGAAAAGGAGGGGAAGAGAGACACAGGGTAAGGAGTGGAGGAGGGGAAGAGAGACACAGGGTGAGGAGGGGAAGAGAGACACAGGGTAAGAAGAGGAAAAGAGATACAGGGTAATGAGAGGAGGAGGGTAAGAGAGAAACAGGGTAAGGAGAGGAAGAGAGACACAGGGTAATGAGAGGAGGAGGGTAAAAGAGAAACAGGGTAAGGAGAGGAAGAGAGACACAGGGTAATGAGAGGAGGAGGGGATGAGAGACACAGGGTTAGGAGATGAAGAGAGACACAGGGTAAGGAGAGGAGGAGGGGAAGAGAGACACAGGATGAGGAGGAGAAGAGAAACACAGGGTAAGAAGAGGAAAAGTGATACAGGGTAAAGAGAGGAGGAAGGGTAGAGAGACACAGGGTGAAGAGGGGAAGAGAGACACAGGGTAAGGAGAGGAGGAGGGAAAGAGAGAGGCACATGGGAATGAGAGGAGGAGGGAAAGAGAGACACAGGGGAAGGAGAGGAGGGGGGGAAACACACGGTAAGGAGAGGAGGAGGGGAAGAGAGGCACAGGGGGAGGAGAGGAGAAGGGTAAGAGAGACACAGGGTAAGGAGAGGAAGAGAGACACAGGGGAATGAGAGAAGGATGGGAAGAGAGGCACAGGGTAAGGAGAGGAGGAGGGGGAGAGATACATAGGGTAAGGAGAGGAGGAGGGGAAGAGAGACACACAGGGTAAGGAGAGGAAGAGAGACACAAGGTTGGGAAAGAAGAAGGGGAAGAGAGACACAGGGTAAGGAGAGGAGGAGGGGAAGAGAGACACAGGGTAATGAGAGGAGGAGGTGAAAAGAGACAGAGGGGAGGGAGAGGAGGAGAGACACAGGGTAAGGAGAGGAGGACAGACACAGGGTAAGGAGAGGAGGAGGGGAAGAGAGACACGGGGTGAGGAGAGGAAGAGAGACACAGGGTAAGGAGAGGAAGAGAGACACAGGGTAAGGAGAGGAGGAGAGACACAGGGTAAGCAGAGGAGGAGGGGAAGAGAGACACAGGGTGAGGAGGGGAAGAGAGACACAGGGTAAGAAGAGAAAAAGAGACACAGGGTAATGAGAGGAGGAGGGGAAGAGAGACACAGGGTAAGGAGATGAAGAGAGACACAGGGTAAAGAGAGTAGGAGGGGAAGAGAGACACAGGGTGAGGAGAAGAAGAGAGACACAGGGTAAGGAGAGGAAGAGAGACACAGGGTAAGGAGAGAAGGAGGGGAAGAGAGGCACAGGGGAAGGACAGGAGGAGGGGAAGAGAGACACAGGGGAAGGAGAGGAGGAGAGGGAGAGATACACAGGGTAAGGAGAGAAGGAGGGGAAGAGAGGCACAGGGGAAGGAGAGGAGGAGTGTAAGAGAGACACAGGGTAAGGAGAGGAAGAGAGGCACAGGGGAAGGAGAGGAGGAGTGGGAGAGATACACAGGGTAAGGAGAGGAGGAGGAGAAAAGAGACACACAGGGTAAGGAGAAGAAGAGAGACACAAGGTTAGGAAAGAAGGAGGGGGAGAGAGACACAGGGTAAGGAGAGGAGGAGGGGAAGAGAGACACAGGGTAATAAGAGGAGGAGGGGAAAAGAGACAGAGGTGAGGGTGAGGAGGAGAGACACAGGGTAAGGAGAGGAGGAGAGACACAGGGTAAGGAGAGGAGGAGGAGGAGAGATACACAGGGTAAGGAGAAGAGGAGGGGAAGAGAGACACACAGGGTAAGGAGAAGAAGAGAGACACAAGGTTAGGAAAGACAGAGAGGAAGAGAGACACAGGGTAATGAGAGGAGGAGGGGAAAAGAGACAGAGGGGAGGGTGAGGAGGAGAGACACAGGGTAAGGAGAGGAGGAGAGACACAGGGTAAGGAGAGGAGGAGGGGAAGAGAGACACAGGGTGAGGAGGGGAAGAGAGACAAAAGGTTAGGAGAGGAAGAGAGACACAGGGTAAGGAGAGGAAGAGAGACACAGGGTAAGGAGAGGAAGAGAGACACAGGGTAAGGAGAGGAGGAGAGACACAGGGTAAGCAGAGGAGGAGGGGAAGAGAGACACAGGGAAAGGAGAGGAGGAGGGGAAGAGAGACACAGGGGAAGGAGAGGAGGAGGGTGAGGAGGAGAGACACAGGGTAAGGAGAGGAGGAGAGACACAGGGTAAGGAGAGGAGGAGGGGAAGAGAGACACAGGGTGAGGAGGGGAAGAGAGACAAAGGGTAAGGAGAGGAAGAGAGACAAAGGGTAAGGAGAGGAAGAGAGACACAGGGTAAGGAGAGGAAGAGAGACACAGGGTAAGGAGAGGAGGAGAGACACAGGGTAAGCAGAGGAGGAGGGGAAGAGAGGCACAGGGAAAGGAGAGGAGGAGGGGAAGAGAGACACAGGGGAAGGAGAGGAGGAGGGGGAGAGATACACAGGGTAAGGAGAGGAGGAGGGGAAGAGAGGCACAGAGGAAGGAGAGGAGGAGGGTAAGAGAGACACAGGGTAAGGAGAATAAGAGAGGCACAGGGTAAGGAGAGAAGGAGGGGAAGAGATGCACAGGGGAAGGAGAGGAGGAGTGGGAGAGATACACAGGTTAAGGAGAGGAGGAGGAGAAGAGAGACACACAGGGTAAGGAGAGGAAGAGAGACACAAGGTTAGGAAAGAAGGAGGGGAAGAGAGACACAGGGTAAGGAGAGGAGGAGGGGAAGAGAGACAGGGTAATGAGAGGAGGAGGGGAAAAGAGACAGAGGGGAGGGTGAGGAGGAGAGACACAGGGTAAAGATAGAAGGAGAGACACAGGGTAAGGAGAGGAGGAGTGGGAGAGATACACAGGGTAAGGAGAGGAGGAGAAGAAGAGAGACACACAGGGTAAGGAGAGGAAGAGAGACACAAGGTTAGGAAAGAAGGAGGGGAAGAGAGACACAGGGCAAGGAGAGGAGGAGGGGAAGAGAGACACAGGGTAATGAGAGAAGGAGGGGAAAAGAGACAGAGGGGAGGGTGAGGAGGAGAGACACAGGGTAAGGAGAGAAGGAGAGACACAGGGTAATGAGAGGAGGAGGGGGAGAGATACACAGGGTAAGGAGAGGAGGAGGGGAAGAGAGACACAGGGTAATGAGAGGAGGAGGGGAAAAGAGACGGAGGGGAGGGAGAGGAGGAGAGACACAGGGTAAGGAGAGGAGGAGAGACACAGGGTAAGGAGAGGAGGAGAGACAGGGTAAGGAGAGGAGGAGGGGAAGAGAGACACGGGGTGAGGAGAGGAAGAGAGACACAGGGTAAGAAGAGGAGGAGAGACACAGGGTAAGGAGAGGAAGAGAGACACAGGGTAAGGAGAGGAGGAAGGGAAAAGAGGCACAGGGAAAGGAGAGGAGGAGGGGAAGAGAGACACAGGGTAATGAGAGGAGGAGGGGAAAAGGACAGAGGGGAGGGTGAGGAGGAGAAACACAGGGTAAGGAGAGAAGGAGAGACACAGGGTAAGGAGAGGAGGAGTGGGAGAGATACACAGGGTAAGGAGAGGAGGAGGAGAAGAGAGACACACAGGGTAAGGAGAGGAAGAGGGGAAGAGAGACACAGGGTAATGAGAGGAGGGGGGGAAAAGAGACAGAGGGGAGAGTTAGGAGGAGAGACACAGGGTAAGGAGAGGAGGAGAGACACAGGGTAAGGAGAGGAGAAGGGGAAGAGAGACACGGGGTGAGGAGAGGAATAGAGACACAGTAAGGAGAGGAAGAGAGAAACAGGGTAAGGA